>JAAXNX010002614.1:0-12893 GCA_036491905.1 Folsomia manolachei
GTTTGTGGCGAATAATCCGGTTTTCGTGAGAAGTACTCAGATTCCTTTTGACCTCCTGAGAAATGGGAATGGCTCCTTTCCCGTGAGTTTCACGACAGCGGGTAGTATCAAACCCAGGGTTACGTCGCCGGTGCAATTTGTTCTGCCGAAGTATGACCCCTTCGTCAGTTGGGGTCAGAGGGCGGCCATCATGAAAGGAACCAAGTATCTGGCGACGGCGCAGTTGTATCTGAGTTGGTGGTTGGAGATTGAGACGCAGCAGGATTTTTGGTGAGAGATTTTTGTAAGATTTTTCGTTTTTGGAACTTTTTGGCTGGAATTTTTTTTGTAATTTTTTTGGTTCCAGGTTCCAATGGAGCGTGAGAAAGGATGTCCCAGCACCTGCGGGGTTTAAGAAGATTATGGAATATCCTGAACAAACGGATCCGGTCGCTTTTGAGAAATTTATGGGGGATCGAAAGGCTCTGGAGATTTTTAAGAATCAAGTCCAACTTTATGGTGAGGAAACAATTTGTTTGAATAGGACTCATTTAAATCTTTGTCATACTTGTTTCCAGTTGGTGAGGTGGTTGGAGAGATTCCTACAGGAACTTGGGAGCTGGGGCGTCATCCCACAAAAATGTTGGATGTTGCTTTTGACAGGAAATAAGGGCAGATTTTGTATAAGATTAGTAATCATCACTTCAAATATTGGCTTGTAGATTAAATTCAATTTGTGAATGTTAGAAGGAATAAAATCATTCAATCAAAAATTTGGGCGTTGCATAATTCCTCAACCAGCCTTGCATACAGGTCAATTGGATCTCTGTGGTTGTCGAATTTCTTGGCTTGCCAAAGGCAATAAATAAGTAATTAAAAAAAATTCTTCTCCAGCTGCGTTCCGTTTGCAAAATCAATGCCAAAATTCTGCTCGATTATTTCGCAATCAATTCTCCCTGCCGTCTTTATTACTCATTGTTGTTGTGTTAATTAATTGCTCTGAGCCCAGAAATCCGGTAATCTTTCTTATCAATTAATTATATGTCGCCATTCTGCTCCGTCGGTCATTGTTCAATTTCGTGGTTTCTCCTGGAAAGATTTACTCCTGGCCAACTTCGCCATGAATAATCCCAAGCCTTTTTGCGACTGTCTTGAAAATTGCCTTACTCCTGGGACTCACCTGTGGATGGCTTGGCTTATATCATAGACCTGATGTAATAACAACGACTTGTATCAAAGGGAACGTTCCATCTGGAGAAACAATTACAATTTCCGAACTAGTTTCCACCCTTTCGCCAACGGATCCCAGACTGCTGAAATAATGTTGCCAAACATTACTTGACCCCTCCCTCCGTCCAACCGTACAACTTCAGCAATCCAAATCTCGGCGACTCTTTGCTCCAATTTTAAAACACCTCTTGAAAAATATGGTAAGCAGGCTACAAACAAATTCTGAATCTAATTATTCACTAAAATTTCAAATATTTGTCCCTAGACGGGTGGTTTCTTTGTCGAGGCGGGTGCCAACAATGGTGAGAGTCAATCCAGAACCCTTCAGCCTGGAACGACGGATGGACCGGGCTTCTCGTGGAACCATCGCCATTGTTTTCCCAGCCTTTGGTCCTGGATAGCAAACGTTTGCCTCTCCGTAGTCCCAACGCCACACTCCATAAGTTTCCTGCATCGGCTGAGTAACAGCATTCTGAGTAAATGGACAAAAGAGGAACTCGGATCGATAGAGGGACAAGTTGGAAGCACTTCATTGTCCCCTGCTTCACGTTGATAACCCTGCTCAAAGAGTTGGATGTTGGAACAATTGTTGGATGTGGAAGGCGTACAACTCGAGGTTTTGAAGACTATTCCATGGAGCGAGGTTCACATTCGGGTATAAGACACTTATCAATGCAATTATAATGAGAGGGTAGCAATGATTTTTTAGATAATCTCTGTTGAACTTCATAGCAATGGGGAGAAGAAAAGTCTAAAAGGCTGCATGGCTCTTCAGGGGTATAAATTGGAGGAGGATCGACATCCTGAGCATTTATTTGGCCATTCATCCCTGTACAAGTAGTGTTAGTTTCAACTTTAAATAAGTGCTCAATCCAATTTGTATGATAATCAATAAAAAAGGCCAAGAACAAAGATTAAATCATGGGACCTGTATTTACGGAGAAATATTAATAAAACTCGTTTCATTGATTACTTACATGCAGCTTACTCCGCCCCTGGAGACTTATAAAATGTATTTTTGTTTACATAATAAATTTTAGTACTGAGAATTTAAAGTAAATGACACTGCTACCTTCCTCCAACTAACAACCTATTACTTAACAATTAAATTTTGATTTCGATTGCTCCCCAAAAAAATCTTATCCCTCTCTGGTGACCTGATTTTAAACCAATTTCTTGACTTGAAAAAAGTACTTGAGATGCCTCATCTGCCACCCACCCATCCCAAGGACTACCGTTGTCTGAATCAGCGCCCACCACAGGACGCGGCGATTCGTGCTCTCGCTCGTTTGTCGAAATCGCTCTTCTCGGTACTGAAAAACACGAAACATCCCAATTAATACTCAATTATGTACCCAGTTAATCAAACAATTATAAAATTTACCCTCTGATAACTCTGCTCCTTTGCAATTTGATTGACCTGATCCAACAGCTGACGGACCCTTAGTTGGAGCTCGGTTAACTTCTCCTTTTTCGCGACAATATTGTAGTCGACCGCACGATCTCCAACTTTCATTACCAAATGGATCCTCTGCAACAAAATAAGGGGTCAAATTTCTACAATTCCATACAAAATTAGTTAATTAATCCACTCACCAACTGCGTCCCTGTAAACCATTTCGTGGAGTTTGACCCCAGACAGATGACATGTTCCCCAGGGGTTTGGGATGTAAAGGTGAATCGACCCTTGGCGCTGTACACTCTGGATAGAACAATCTTTTCGCCAGCGTCCTTAACTTCGACCCCCATCCCAATTCCAGGGGTGGACGGCACAAATCCATTTGTTCCTGGGTCAAACATCTCGACCGTGTAGTTTCCTGGTAAAATTAACAAATTAAGGTCCCATTAAATATTTGTGTCATCAACAACCTTGACGTGATAACTTATCAGTGCTGATAAGTACTCACCAATAACCGTCGTATCTCGGGGAATGTCCTGAATAAAACATTTCCTGTCAGCCTCCCCCACATGGAAGTAGAGGGAGGTGACATTTGGCAAAGTCGCCAAAAATAGGAAGACCACGATCGTGGTGACCTTTGCCATTTTTATATCAACAAGAAATCCGTCCCTTGACAAAAAAGTTTGAAGGCAACAAACCAGTGGCAGCCTGATTTCGCAAAAATCATTGCAAAAATTTTGCTCGATTCCTATCAATTCCAGTTCTCCCCATGAATATGATCGGATTAATTAGTGCATAATTATCAAAATTGACCAAGAAACACAAGTTATACATAAAACAAGAGCAACATTTATTTACGGAAATCACAAACATTAACAAACTAAATTAATTTAATCATTTCAGCGCCCTGCCTTGCCATCCTTGTGCTGAATACAATGTTCCAAAAATTAAACATTTCTTAGTTACTAATACCTCAATTCCTTTCCTCTCCAGTATCTGAATAAAGTTAACTTAATGACAGAGGTTGAATAATTCTTCTATTTACGAGAATTTTTTGCTCCAGAGTCAGCATTACCTTCGCTCCTGCCACTCCCAACCTTCCTGGAATATCGAGGTCTGAGCTGCCTCGCCGTAGACTGACCCGTAGAACTAGAACTTGGTCTGCTAAGCTCAGGGGGAGGGTTATCGTTTCCATTAGTTGAATTTGAGACAATCTCATCTTCTGATCGCTCCCGGATCAAATTGATCCAAGAATTATTTCGAACATTTGGAAACATTACAGCGATGGCGAATTCCGCAGCTTCAGGAAATATCGGTCTGCTTGACAATCGAGTGCCTTTTTTGCATAGGATATCCAAGTTGCTGACTGTTTTACAAGTTGCAATTTCTTCTCCATGATCTGGGGCTGTAATAGCAGGAAAAAACATTCCACAGAATTTGGCATAATCTTTATACGCCCGATCAGGCCAGATGGAATGATTGGGATAAACGTCCGCGTTGTTGGGATATTTCCCAAACCCTACCGGCCAAAGGGTGAGGGATTCAAGGCAGGGTAGATCAGCTACGTAGTTAATGGAGCTGGTCCCATTCGGGAAAATCATGTGTGCATGTAACTGAGGGATCCAACCGATATTCAGAGACTTCAGTTTGGGAAGCGCTGGAAAATTTATAGAAGCTTGAGGAAGCTCTTCTGCCCCATTTTCAGGACTTGGAGGAATTATAAATTGAAGACTTTCCAACGTCTGGGCATGTTTCGAAAGCAATTCTTCAAATGCTTCAAAATCCTGATCTTCCATGTTCTTTAGACGATTGAGCTCTAGTTTCTTGAAAGATGTAGGGAACTTCAGAAGAATGTTGATCAGGTATGGATAAGTGAAGTGTAGCGTAATTTCACTCAGATTTGAAAACCATTTCAGAGATTCACTTTCAGAAAGACATTTCAGAAACGTGTAAGAAAGTCCTGTTTGGCAGAATCGAATGGCTTTAACTCCTTGAATTGATTTAATCACTCGCTGACAAAAAGACTGTCGATTTTTGAAGTGTCCTTTTGCGGAATGCTGCGTAATGTTTAGAGTCAACATTCGTAGTTTTGGAAATTGAATCGTGTCCGGCAAATCAATGGGTGAATCCGCACCCAGATTCCATTCTCCAAACAATGTCAACTCTTCCAAATTTTGTCCTAACGATTGTAAAACTTTTTGACAAACTTGATAATCTGGTCTTGAAATTATGTTGTTTCCCAATTCCAACTGCTTGACGCAATGGATTTTCTCGTTATCGCCGGAAAGAAGCCAATTGAAATCTTCCAAGAGTTTTGCTCCAGGCTCTGAACTAAGATCCAGCTTATTGTAGGGTATTATGCCTGTAGAGCCTGGAATAGTAATCCTCCAATTGGGCATGGGACTGTCTTTCATTTCCACGGCATATCGAAATAGTTTCATGGATTCATAGGAATTCTTGAACTGATAACTGAAATCCAAGAAAAGGGTGCATTCCTTCTTGAGTAATTTGAAACCTTCTTCATTCCATAGTTTGGCCACAAGCCGACTGCTCTTAACATCCTCCACCGGAAGATAGGATAGGATGTGGGACAAAATCTGCAATAATGTCATTTAAAGTGTCAGATTATCCATTGTTGTAATTTAAGATTTGATTTAACATTTGAATTTTATCTCACATATGCATTTTGTCCTGGAGCAAATTCCTCGTTTATTCCTGGCTCCGCAATTTTCGCCAGTCTCTTTGCTGCTTGTCCATTTGTCAACTTTTGACTTGGTGTCGCCGAATAAATAAATGCACCTGGATCCAATTCTCTTTCCTAATAAAAAAATACCATCAATTAAATAATCAGTCTCCTCAATCAAACATAAATTAATTAGCAACATAGGCACACAATACCTTAAACAGGAAAACATTTTTCTTATCCGCAAGCAGCAAAGTGTCACCGAATCCCAGCTGAGTCTTTTTTGAGACATTCACATCATTAATCAAAACGACAGCGATCTACCCATAAAAAGAAACCAAGTTAAGCAAGTGCCATTAAAACTTGACCCGGTCAACTTGACCCATTTCCCATGACTTACGCTGGAAGTGGGTGTAACCCAGTATTTATTTCGCTCCACTTTGATTTCACAAATAGATTTTTCTTGTCCCAGACCCTGCGACTTGTTCGGAAGCCAAATAAATTCCCCATCTCTCTCCCGACTCGTGCATGTGTTGCCGAGGGTGTACTGTAATAAATGAGTAATTTAAAAACTTCAGTCATTACCAAATTACCACAGTTTTACTGAGGTCAGTAAATACCTTTTGACCCTGGACACAAGGCAGGACGGCAACTCGCCTCCAAAGCGTTGGCTTTCCCTTAGGCCCCGTGGGAAGATACCGGATACACAATTTATTCCGATATCCACTGTCGCTGGGGTAAGGGTAGAGTGACAGTAATTCTCCGTCCATCATAAAGTAATTTTTGCTCAATTAGTCAATTATTTAAAAATTTCAAGTTGCTCAAAAATCTTCTCTCCTCCTGAAAACAAAACTTCCGCCCTGAACCTTTTTCTGGGGTGACTTGACTAAATTTAAAAAAAACTAAAGGATGCAAAAAGTTTTTGCATGCATTTTTTTTGCATTTTTTTGCATGTCTTTAGTTTCTTACATTTTGCCAAAAACAAGACTTTTGGTAACGTATCACTAACAAGTTATTTCCGTGTGGTCATGCTGTAAAATCTATCTGGCTTTCTTTTATGCCTGTCAAATTCCACACTACATTTTTCACGAGCTCTACCTTTAAGCAATTCAACAAAACATGACATATCCTGAACAACATAATCCTTTCTCTGTGGTTATGTAATCGATAAAAAAGAAGCGTGTCGATAACTCTTGTAACTTGTCCCAAATAAAACTATTTACACATGAATTTCCTTTCGTGCACAAATCTAGGACAGAGAGACACTCTTTTTTGTTCCACTTGTTACCAACTAGAAAACGTGTCGGACACGGTTACTTACTTCTCAGTAAGTAATTGCATTGCGATAAAGTTTCTCTTTAAAAAATGACACAAATTCAACCACTCCCCGATCCGAATAGATTCGAACCAAGGAATCTTAATCCCGTCGGGCTAAACCAATTATCTCAGCTTGACTCTATTTATGTCCAGCAGAAAGTGGAGCTACTAGAAGGTTGGTTGGTACCTTTTTTTGGTTGCATAACTTTCTAAATCCGTAAATTTCAAAATTGATTGAATGCATTTTTTGACAACACCAATTTCTAGCCTTAACCGGATGCGAAAGAAATAATCGCTACGTAATAACAGACTCCAGTGGGGCATTACTCTTCAAAGCGCATGAATCCACGGACTGCCTAACGCGACAATGTTGTGGACCCCTTCGACCATTTGAGCTTTTCCTGACCGACGTGACCAATGATGAACCTGTCATTCAGTTTAGTCGTCCTCTGGCCTGTGGGGACTGTTGTTTTCCGTGCTGTCTCCAAGTAACTCAAAATTCTGTAATATTTTTCGAAATATTATTTTCTGGCCTTCTCCTTTTCCAGACAATTTCAATTTACTCACCCCCAGGAGAACTGGTCGGCAGTGTGGAGCAAGTTTGGAGCTTATGCAGTCCCAAGTTTATCGTTAAGAGTGAGAATGGTGAAACGCTTTTCGGGATCTTGGGACCATTCTGCACACTGGCATGCTGTAAGGACGTGGAATTCCAGATAGTTTCCGGTGACATGAATAAGGACAATCAGATCGGGAGGATATCCAAGAAATGGGGTGGTCTCACAAGAGAAGCATTGACGGATGCGGATATATTTGGTGTCCATTTTCCAACTGGGATTAATACCAAGTTGAAAGCTACCCTGCTTGGAGCTTTGTTCCTGATTGTGAGAGAATTAAAATTTATTTTTTGGAGGATGGAATTAAAAATTATTTCTGTTTTTTCTTGTAGGACTTTATGTACTTTGAGCACAATCAGTAAAGGATGACCTGCAAATACGGAAGAATCAACAAAGCACTTTTCTGCACCTAATAATCTGGATGGCTCTAATTTAACCTGGACAAAATCTGACCTCGTTCAAATCCCATTACATGCAATTAAAGAGTATATACAAAACTTAAGCCCGGCCTGGCTACGAAAGGATTTAGATTTCCTTGAATAACTTTGAAGTGGACATTGCAACCAAATTATGATTTTACACCAGAAATTATTAATCCTTTAATTATACTTTAATCAAATAGATATTCCGATAAAGAGAAATTATTGAACAATTCTAAATTCTAAACCAAAATTATGATTGAAGATTTACCATGATTCATAAATTATTCAACAATTTAACCCCTTTTGCCGTAATAAAACTTTAATAAATGAATTATTAAAAACATTCAAACATTGTCATCATAATTTAATTTAGCTCAAGATGTGAATTATGCATTCTCTTACTTTATCACAACATGTTGCCCTATAATTATGTAAATAACAAAACAAACAAATGTCTATAACATGTCCATAACATTGTTCCCTCAAAGCGCATTCCAGTAATTAAGATATCCTGTTATCGTCAACTTTCCTGTAAATAAGCATATTATTGCAGTCTGACGTGGACTTTGACATTTTTCATTTCCTGCAACAAGTCGACTTCCAAACCTGCTCTTGCCAATTATTTTCGTGAAAATCATTCACTACTGCGAAAATGGCCAAAAATAACAAGTTTTTGGATGCATTTTTCCCATCACTTAAACGCCATTTGGCATACGCAAAAATACTCAAGTGTCTACCTTTTGAATGGGATGAAAAACTGAAAAAAATCATAGTCAACGAAAATCCATCAACTCGAGTTTCAATCCTGTTTTGGATACTTCTTTCCGGGTCATATATTTTCTTTCAAATTGTCAACATAATCCAAAGAAATCAAGTCTTGGGCGACAAATTAGTTGCTGTGCTGCTTTGTNATTTGGATACTCCTTTCCGGGTCATATATTTTCTTTCAAATTGTCAACATAACCCAAAGAAATCAAGTCTTGGGCGACAAATTAGTTGCCGTGCTATTGTTATCAGTACATTGCACAGCTTTTGGGGTGCGGTTGGAATTTGTGCCGGATGCCACACCCATGAGAATCTTGAACAGCCTTATCTTGGAACAAGGTAATGTTTCACGAAGCCCTTCACGTTTTAGTAGAATCAAAGATCTCATGAAATTTTCAGACTTACAACCACATCTCAGCAAACTTTCCTTGGCTATTTTAAGAACATTGTACATTTTAATTGAGTTAACCTACAAGATTGGCACAGCCTTACACTGGCAACTTTGTTCAAATCCCAATTTTTCTGGTAATGTACGTCGACGTTGTTATTGTTGGTTTGATTGTCCTTACCGTCGCTTCTTTTATTTATGTCAAAGCAAAGTTTTGGATAAGTGGGATAAAGCTGTGGGGTGGAAAACAATCCTCATATTTTCGAAGGTTTCACAGATCTTTGCGTCTATTACGGTTGGAGTTCGGAATTAACTATGTAGACGGAATGACTCCTCTCGTGATGCAGCAATTTTGCTTGCGACGAACCACCACACTCTTGGTATTGACTCGAGTACAAATGATACAATGAATAATTGTGGCGATAATAAATGAGTCTCCAATTTTCGGGTAATTACCTTTTCCTTTAATTTTGAAGATGGTACAATTTGTAAAAACACAACTCAGCTAAAAACGTTATAGCTGTCCAAGTTTTCCACACCCACAACAAATATTACTCTACCAACTATTACCCCTGCTCGAGTATAGTAGAAAGGCAGAATTAGTTACGGAGAGATAATGCTAAATATAACTTGTAAAGGTCGAAACGCCAATAAAAAAAATTTAATTTAATTTGGATTCATATTTTACGAAGTTTATGTAATTATTTAGCCCAGCAACTTGATTTCAGCTTAGTCATAAATGATTAAATTTTTTTATTAACCAAATCTAGAACACATTAATCATTACAAAGACGTGAAACAAGTAATCACCATAGTTGGACCAATATTTCACACAAAAGTACAAAAATTTCGAATACGCCAAAAAACTACACGAAAATATACTAATAAATTTACGTTAAAGCTATAATATCCACAGTCAGGTAAGAAGCGTACATTGTAATCAAATCCTTACAATAATAATGCCCGTTGCGTAGCTAATTTAATCAGAAGATCCAGCATTGTCGCGAATAGTATTGATCCAACGTTCATTCACATTTGGAAACATGGACGCGATAACGTTGCCCACAGCGTCAGAAAATAAAGCTGTCTCTCCCCACTGCTTCCGTTTGTAAATAGTAATCAGTCGTTGAAGAGTTTTGCAGATTTCCATTTCATCACCATGCCCTTCAACTATGGCCGGAAAGAAGGTTTCGTAGAAGACGACAGAATCCTTCCACAGCTGTTCAGGTGACATGTAATTACTCTGATTTCGATGACGAGGGTTGTCCGGAATTTCGTGGTATTTTCCAAATCCCGTTGGCCAAAGGGTGAGAGATTTCAGGGATGGTAATTGAGTCCCGTAATTGATGAAACTGGTCCCATCAGGAAACAAGAGCTTCACATGATTACGCCCAGGAGTCCAACCAATGTTCAGGAATTCCAGTTTGGGAAATGTTGGGAAATTGAAGAAGAAAGGATTCTCTACGGCATCGGTTTGGTATATAACGGGTAGTATAAAATGAAGACTTTCCAAATCACAAGCATATTTTGACAGTAGTTCCCCAAAGGAATNTGAAGAAGAAAGGATTCTCTACGACATCGGTTTGGTATATAACGGGTAGTATAAAATGAAGACTTTCCAAATCACAAGCATATTTTGACAGTAGTTCCCCAAAGGAATAGAAATCCGCTGATGTATTAAAACTGTGCAGTTGACCCACCTCAAGTTTCTTGAGGCGACTGGGAAGTTGAAGTTGACGAAGAATCTTGATCAACTCTGGGCCTGTGTAAAGTAGTGAAATTTCACTCAGATTGGAAAACGACTTCAAATACTCGCTCTCATTAAGACATTTCAAAAACTGGAGACGAACAGAGCCATAATCTTCCAATCGAATTACTGTCACTCCCTGAATTAATTTGATCAGGTTCTGAAATCCTCCAGTGTTAGCAACGTATGACAAGGTAAACACTCGCAGTTTAGGGAACGGAATCAATTCTGGCAATCCATGGTTGTTGGCCCAATCAACATCGAGATTCAGATGGTAGCCCAGCGTCAACTCTTCCAAATGCTTTCCCAACGTTTGTAAAAATTTGTGATAAATTTTATGTTCCGATATTGGCGGTGTTGAATATGATCCCTCTAATTTCAACTGCTTGATGTGGTGAAGTTCCGCATTGTCGCCGGAAAGGAACCAATTCATATCCTCAATAAATTTCCGATACATTTTGGCTTTAGTCCTGACAAAAGTAATGCTCAAATTTGACAACGGGTTGTCCTTCATGTCCACGACGTATCGAAATAAAGCCATGGGGTCAGGGAAATCTTTGGAAACATAATTGAAACCAATTGAAACCTTGCAACGTTTCTTGAGTACTTTGGATGCTTCTTCATTCCACAATTTCGACACAAATCGACATTTTTTAACAGCAGCGACTGGTAGGTAGGAAAGGATTTGGGATACAATCTGCAATATAAATTGTCGACATTAGGCCTCTTTCTATACAATCGTCAATTTCATTATCTTGTGGCTATTTTATCTTACGAGTCCGTTTTGTCCTGGTGAAGGCACCATATTCCTTTTTCCACCCCTGCCACCCCTCTTTGCTGCTTTTTTATCTGGAAGTCGTTTGGTAGGAGAACAAATGAATGCAGCCGGATCCACCTCTCTCTCCTGTAATAATAGCAAAATTAATTATTAGTTGATGAAGCGATATTTCACGTGTTCGTTACTTTGAGAGACTTATTGTTTGTGTTTTAAACCTTGCAAAAGCTAAATCTACCTTAAAAAGAAAAGTTTTGAAAGTTACGTCCGTGAGTCCAAGTGACAAATAGTCTCCAAATTTTAGCTCCGTCTTTCCCATAATCTTCACATCATTTAGCAAGACAACTCCAGTCTATAATTTAAAACAATACAATAAACATATTGTCAGTATGTGCCAATTAATAAACTCTTTATGTTGCCGATTACAACATGCATACCTTAGAAGTGCAAATGGGGTCGACCCAGAATCTATTCCGCTCCACGGTAATCTCACAAATGGGTCTCTCACGTTTCGCCTTATTACTCAGACATCCACCAAGGTAAATAAACTCCCCTTGCTCCTCTCGAGAAGTGAATTGTCTTCCGATAGTGTACTGAAAGGAAATAAAATAACCTTTAACCCAACTAATTCAGATAAGACCACATTTCAAAAAAGGCAAGCAATTTCCAAGTAAAGCGATTCGATTTGTAAAATTAGCACAAAAATTTGACAATGAATTTCAAGTACTCCTGACCTTTTGACCTGGGACACATGGCAGAATGGCGAATCGCTTCCACGCCGTGATCTCCTCCTCCCCGCCGTCATCCAAGGTGACAACGTTTCGAATCCACAGCTTCTTGAGAGCCTCATAATTCCGATGATAAGGTGTCACGGGATGGGGGAGGAGTAGCTCACCATCCGTCCCCATCTTGATTGATGACACTACTTTATGGCTCACTTGTCGACTATTCCTTAAAATTTGGGAGTTTCTCAATTATTGGAAAATTCAATTCCTTTTGTTGACGTTTGGACACGAAATGAAGAATGGCTCAGATTTCGCGCCAGTGATTTCACGTTAGGTGGGTGAATGGATACGGAATATTTGCCAGAATTTTAGCACTTATTTTTTATAAATTACAGCCCACTGTTTTATAAACAATTAACTTTATTAACTTATTAATCCAGTGCCTTGCTTAAAACTATTAGATAAGGGCAAAAATATACTTTAAATAATTCACGGAAATCAATAGCAGAACCTTTAAATTCTTCTGTACTCCGTATTTCTTGGCATTCCTTCGCAACGATACATAAATCAGTCTGTCTCTAAAAATAATCTGAATAAACAATGCCTGGGACGAGGTAAGAAAATAAAAGCTTCTACATACTTTTTATATTATGGACTTAAGATCAAATTCAAATCAATACTTTCCTCGCCAGTATGACATTGTTTTAGATTTCTTAGCTTTCCGACTTTATATTCACATGCTCTGTCAACTCTCTACCTTTATAAATAATTTATGTGTGGAGCGTCGCAAAATTGTTTACCTTGCAAATAAAAGTATGCTTCAGTTTAAATATATTTAACTTTGCATAT
>JAAXNX010002615.1:0-12893 GCA_036491905.1 Folsomia manolachei
AGAGTAAATTCTTGGAGGAAGTTAGTGTCCATTTCACGAAGAAGAGCCCATAGAGCTCTACCTGCCTCACGGAGTCCACCAACGGTCCCCAAGTGACCACAGGAGACGCCACATGAAGACGCACTACCCAAGGGAGGTACTAGGAGGGACCATCTTGTGCCACGGAATTCCAAAATCAATCGATCATGATTTCTACCCCCACCAGCTCGCCACTGAAAAATAAAAAGTCTGTCATCTAAGCGGATTTACTTTTATCTTGAAACAAACAGCTCCAAGGACAATCCAACCAAAGGTAAGTCAGCCAAGTTAACGTGTCAGGGCAAAGTTGTCATTGGCAGGAAAGTACAATCGCTACTCTAAATCTCGGCTAACTGCATCATTCAAAGTTTTGAATACTTTGTGAGCCAGACAGCTTTTTTTTATCCAGGCTCATTCTCCGACAGGTTTTAACGCTTTTAAAAATTACGTGGGTTGAAACTACGAGATTCCGTGAAAAAATGGTCCGTTTTTGAAAAGTGGGAATTTTAAGGTAGAGCCTTTGAACAAAAGTTGGCATGTTAGTGAGCAAGGCGTCAGTTCTATTAAAGGAGTGAGGCTAAGCAATGACCTAACCGAGGCACTGAAGTGTTCAAGGAATCCCAATTGAATCTAAAATAGTACTGGGTAGGCACTGTCAAGATCTTGGCACAATGGAGACTAGGTACGAAACCATTTCCGGTGTGCAGTCCGTTCTCTAGGATAACACACTTGTGGAAGACCAGTCTTGAAATGGTATTGAGCACGGAAAATGTATAAAAGAAAAAAAATCTTGCACCCTAGTAATAATATTTGGACATATACTGCCGTATTTTGGATAACGTGTTGTGGCCCACGACTTGTGGGTTCTTGTAACACAAGATTTTGATAAGCACTCAAATTCTGCTCACCTGAATAAGGTCCGCAGTCGCTTGTGATCTGGCTAATACTTTGGTTCGACAATCCAGCAAAATAATTTTCTCTGGTCCAATGCCGAGTAGTCGGGTAGCCTATAAATATGGGGTTTCAATTGTTACAAAACATTCCAGAGGTTCAAAAACATGGCGAATACAAAGTCCAGAGTTATCTACAATGTCTCATTTTATTGGTCTGTGGAGGAATTCTCCAACCCCAATCATACCAATAATAAGATTAATACGTAAACTAGTTTGCATAGACCCGTGATAAGTCCAAGTATCCATTTACTCCCTGCACAACTGATTCCAAGTCTATAACTCCAACCCTGGACTATACTGCTGTGTGGTCTACCAAGATATTTGGTTCCGACTACAATTTAATTCCCATTGAGCAGCAACTTGTAGTCTACAACCTTTTCCAATGGAATAATACAATATGAGACTAACGAGTAACTTGTAAATTCAATTATGCAATCAATATTCCTCTCCCTGTCGACCTGGGATGGTAGTATTTGCATAAATTGAATGCAAGGTGGAACCAATCTAACAACTCCTATCAGAAGAAACCATGAAATTTGTGGATGGATATTACCTTTTTCTTAGTTTTTCCACGTAGCAACTCCTTCACCACGACGAGACGACACCCATAGGCCGGAAGTCGGCGACAAGTTTGCACATACAATTTCTGCAACTGAGTCGCCGACTCGTAGACGGATGTGTGAAATAATTTCCTTTTTTGCTCCTAAAATATAAAACACAAATCAATTGGTAAAGAATTGAGTTTTAGTCATTATTCCAATATTTAGATCCACTCTAGTACTTTATTCAATTTGAATTCAATTTAAATTCAATCTTCTCCAGTCTGGGTAAGAAAGATGTCGGAGGGAATCTAACCTAGATAGAGGTTGTAATTTGGTGTTTGAGTATTCAAATGAGAAATCCTATTGACTTTACAACCCTTGATCACTTCCAGACCCGTTGTCTGATTACTTTACTTGGGATCCTGTTCCAGACACGGTCTGACTGGCATGGATATATTTTTACATTTTACATTTAACAAGCAAACTTCCAGTTATACTTGTAAGTTGTAACAAAAGTTGCACACCTCAACAAAACTGAATGATTTTAAAGTTGATGAGGACAAATTCGTTGAGCCTCAATAAGAGTGGAGTCGAGATTGTGTTCGCCCCACTGCTTTATTTGCTCTGGTGCCTGATATCTCTATTAAACCATCTCAACACCATGGTACGCCACACCACGTCCAAGTCAGGGAGGAAACAATTAATATCAATATTATTAAGGAAACAGTAGCCTGGTTCAAAGACGGAAAGGAATATTGTTTAGGAGTAAACAGTTCTGGTGTGGCTTGGAAGATATACTCCAGGAACAAAGCACTTCAAAGGGAGCACCACGCCATGTACGAGTCTGATGTTGTGTCGAAATGTTGGGAGACAGGTCTCATCAAGCACCCAGTACAAATAAGTTTTTGCAGTCACCATATGAGAGAAAGTGGAGAACAAATCATGCATCATAATGAGAAAGCAAATCTCTGTGCTGCGTGTATTTCTTTGATGAGATTTCTCACAATCAGTATCATCATCTTGTGAAGATGGATGGGATGAATAGAAGAAAATGAGTTGGCATCCTCGTCACTCAGAAAAGAAAGGCTTTGCTCTTTGACAACTTGCCCAGCATGTGGTGGCAGGAGAAAGTAAAGTGGTTGTCAGAGGGAAGTATTAGTCGGTGAAATGTCGAAAACTAAAATATCCCTGGAATCCTGGTGGAATTGAAGGATTAGCCTTTGCTCAGTAATCCAGTCCTTTATAATTTAATCCTGTACAGAGCAAAGCAGAACAGCATGGGAAACTGTTGCTTTCTCTAAAACAGTCATGTTCCGGAGAAAGGGAGTTTATTATCGTTGCCTCATTACAGAAAAAAATATTTCTATCCAATACAAGACCAACTACGTGCCTTGTTTTATGTCAAATCAATTCCTAGTCATTCCAAACTTTGTCATCTCATCGCAGTCACTTTATCTCCCTTCTTCCACAGATAAACTTGGACATGTAGCTAGGATCGTTTTCAATTTCATCAAACTGAGCGAAAATTGAAAAGACTGTTTCACTCGGGCTCATTTCCAGTGTAATTACTTCAAAAACATAAAATGAAACTGGAGAGTAAATACTCTGATTTTCAGATAACTTGGCAGAGTGCGTGAATTCATTTTCTGTTCTGAAGACGCATAACTTCCAGGAAAATGTTGAGACGATGAAATAAACTATTGGAAAATGATAAAAACTCAAGTTTGATGGAAATGTTTTCATAAATTGATTTAGTTCTAGTGCAAGGCAAACAGGGAAATTTCCATGGATTGAGTGTAATACCTTGTCCACTGGCTCCTAATCGCAAATTCTTCTCGAAATGCAACAATTGACAGAGATGATTGGGTACGGAATAAATCTCAGAGTTAAGGAAGTTATAAAATGAGAATACATCTCGACATCCGAACATGACACTCCCACCCAGCCTATCATCTCTTGGAACTGGATAATTGAGTTGTTGGGTAGTGACAAATAAAATAATTGCCTCAACTCTGTTCCATAGGCATAGATTTGTCGTGGCGTTCTTTTTTCTACTAATGAGCCCCTTTCTCTTGATAAATAAATAGTAAAATAGTTCCTCCTGTCTTGCCTCGCTTCCTACAAAGCGTGTGCCATAAGGACACCAGACCAGATTCATTTCACAATTAATCTTGTGCCTATAGCAGCCTCCTATTAGTACAGGAAATAATATACAGCCAATCCCACTCTTGGTGTGTACTTTCTGGTCATTACTTTTCACAAGATTTCCGCAAATATAATATGTAACTTTTCGCCAGACTGGCATTGCAACAAGACATGACTGCGTAGCTAGCAACAGAAACCATTGTTCAGACTGCCTTCAGGATGTACAAGGAAATCCTACACCTCGTAAAATTAATGTTGTAGAAAATGATGAAGGCAAAGGAAAGGTTTGGATTCCTCCAAAAAGGATGATAATGCAGTATGAGGCTTATCATTTGGAATTATGTAGTCAATAAACTCCTTTCACAAAAAATAGTAGTTCTTCTTCTATACACTCCTCAGAGAAGAATATCTGATCCTTTCTCGGGTATCGGACAGTATGACATGGTTGTAATTGTGTGTCGTACAGAGTCTCGTCTCGCCTCATCATACCCGATCCAACCGTTGATGGATGATACGCCATGTAAAGCGTCATGCCATGACCCAAACCACACCACAGGGGAAGTGGCGTGGTGTACAAATCTAGATTCGCCTTGTTTTGGTTTGCTTTCCTCCAACTTTTCACAAACAGTGGGAGAGCCAACGTCAAGCTGAATAAACAAAGGAATGCGGGTGGGATTATGGAGGCTGTGTCAACGTCAACGTCAACTCAGGGTGGTGCATCCTTTTCCTTGTAAAATGGGATGATATCTGGGTGAGTGTCGAACAATTCAAAAATAAAGGTCTTTCGGATTCGGGATGTTTTATCAAAACAATAAATCCAACAACTTCACACCATTGGTAAACGCTTGGCATAACAAATACCATCAAATTAAAAAGGATGAAATTATTAAGAGTCTCGTGAATATGAGTGCCAATATTTGGGATGATCTATTGCTCAAAATGCGTCTCGAGACGGTATGATGATACAATTACACGTTATGCATTATTTTATGAGATATTGCTCCACATGAATAAGTATGTATTCCTACATTATTCAAACCCATGTAACAGCGGATAGAAAAGACAATGTACAATATCCTCACAGCCGTGTAAACAAAGGCATTCTAAAATTAAAGAGAGAAGCAATAAAAAAAGTAAATTCTTCCGGTTGGTATGGCAGAAACACAAAAAACTCTCCATCCCATCACCGACATGTTGATCCTCCACCAAAGTCAAACCACATGAGACTGACCAAAAAAGCCAGTATCTGAGCAAACTGACCATTAACCAACCAAGAATCTAATCTCATCCCGAACTTGAACTCTGACTTGACCCGGAGATAATGAGATGAAAAGCTAATTAATTTTAAACCAGCCCCGTGAAAGTGGAGTGCTTACCTTATTTCCTTCCCTAATTGGACTTGCCAGTATTTGATATCTTGGATGTGAGCTAGTGGATGTGGTGATCTAAATTTATTTTGTCTCCCCCACACACCCAAACTGGACCAAGTGACGAATCCTATTCCAACGGACGGTGAGTGAGTTTTGTGCTCGAGGTCTAGTTGCCTACTGAACGGAAAAAGTCGTTTCCTCTTCCCAATATCTTCCACACCAGTCCAGGCAGCCACAACATTTCACAATATCGATGAAGGAGAAAGCGTGCCCTGCTCTTTCTCTTCCCATTGTAACCCAACTTTCTCCAATGTTAATCATGGCTTCTTCCTCCAAGAGACCAGAGGGGAATCTACTGACTCAACATGAAGGAAGAAAACTCTTACAATAATATGTTTCTCCATTTACTTTGCATATGGAAAATTGATTGGTTCCCAAAGTAATGATGTGGATGGATGTCGCGGCCTATTGTGTGGAGAGAATATACTTTTTTGGGGAGAAAATCATTTCCCTGAGAGTTATTGCAAAAGAGGGATTTCCTCATCGGAGGTAGGTAGGTAGGTAGGTAGGTAGGTAGCTGGCTGGCTCATTTTTTAAGAAGCTTGTCAACCAAGGAGTAGATTGAGTTGCGTTGTTTCATGTTTAGAAATCTGAACTAATTGCATTATCTTAAAAAAGGTCTGCACGCAAAGGAAATGGATGGATTTGACTTAAGAACGCAAAAATACCATGGGAAACAATGTCTCTGATGTAGTCGATAATGTGGGTATTAATATGGGTTACTTTGAAAAATGGTACTAATTTGTATGATCAAAGTTTCCACCACAATTTACAAAAGAGATTGAGATTATGTAAGAAAGAGAAATAATTGAAATTAAGGTGGCTTCCATACTCACATTCTAAAGGGAACTATTGCTCATTATAAAATGTGTGTGGGGCAAAAATAAAGTTGGAGATATAAAGTATCGTAATGAGAACTGTGGAAATCCTTCCAGAGGAAAAGTTGGTATTCAATTTCACTCTATTTTGGACTTTATTATTCTCCCAGTACCATACAACTGCTTACTTACAAATACATAATTTATTTGAATAAGGTAAATGCTTTACCATCCCATCAATTTGTGCTCCAATTTTTATTTGTGTAGATAACTAACAAAATAAATAAAAATTCTTTCCCGTACTCTTAACTGCAGAAATCTAAATTACATAAATAATGACAGCGACAATAATGACAGTGTTCACCAGTTCTGTAGTCAAATCCTTAATAAATGTCATTCTTTAATGTCTCTAAAAGTAGACAATTTATACTAAAATTCCTTTAAATTGCCATTTCACTCCAACATTCCTTGAGATGACAGCAGGAATGAAAACATGTTCAGAAAGGATTGGAAAGGTAACCAAATAGTCCCACTGAATGGAGGAATGTGCATTTTTACTGCGGTTCTGAAGGAAAGTGGAGTGTCCTGAATTAGATGACAAGTCGTAAAAATATGCAGTAATTTAGATTGCAGTCGCATTCACATATTTTTCCATGCAAATGATGACACGGGCCCACTAAATAAACAAACATGGTCACGACTGATGTGACCACTTGTACATACACAACTGCATCTGTGCACTTTTTATGAGTTAACTCTTAAAGGTCGGAAACTCTTCACGTCATTATGTTTCTGTCAACAAATCAGTTGCCCAAAGAAAATAAAAAGTCCGTTAAATTGGATGAGGAGATTTGACTATTAACATATTTAAGAGGGCGGAAGAAAGTACAACGTGCTCAGAAGGATGTGAAGAGAACAAGCGAAGTGGGAGAAAGCTTTGTTGTTTTCACTCTCTTCCCAGGATAGGCAACAAAGGACCAACTACTTATTCGCATGAGTAAAGTTGCAAAAGTAAAAAAACTTGTCATTATTAAAGGNGTGAAGAGAACAAGCGAAGTGGGAGAAAGCTTTGTTGTTTTCACTCTCTTCCCAGGATAGGCAACAAAGGACCAACTACTTATTCGCATGAGTAAAGTTGCAAAAGTAAAAAAACTTGTCATTATTAAAGGGATAAACACTTTTAAACAGTGTTATGTCCCAATATTTCTTGGGAGGATGTGTAACTAGCAAATTTTCAGCCATTTGTTAGTAACAAATTGTGGCCCTTTCTTTGCAACGACTTATTTTTAACTCGGCATCATTTGTCTATTCTAATTTAAATTCAAGTCGTACGTGGTACTCTGTAAGGGCGTACTCCTTAAAAAATAAGGGTAGCGAGGAAGTTAAATTAAGGATAAAAAAGCAACTTTATACCCGCTCATTAAATATTGGGTAAATGAAGGTCTCAATTTCATGTAGCTCATTATTCTTTAGTTTTTCTACGTGGGATTTAAAGACGATACGATTTTTCCTTTAAAAGAATTAGATTTAATTCAACTACAGCTCTGGTTGAAATATGATATCACATTATTTTGGGATCCAACCAAGACTTATTTCCTACGCAGTGACTGCGTAACAACTGCCAACTTGTGTGTGGAGTAATGCACACAAAATGAGCAAATTTCCAATGGTCCGTTAGCTTTACTTTATTTGTTAACCAAAGTTTGTCTACTAGTTGGGAAATCAAGTCAACTTTGTCTAGCTGATTTGTTCCCATTTCCTTTTGTAACTTGCCTGTTTTGCCAATCAAACCAAGTCATTTGTATATTTTAAAGTATTAGAAAAACTTTTTCAAATTTATACAGTGCTTCCTTTGAGTAAAATAAACTTAAATTTCTGCCCATGCCCTGGATATTTGTTCCGGATAGTTTTACCTCAAAGAAAAAACTTTAACGAGACCAGTTACTTGAATGGTATCATCATTCAATGATCACCGGGGCAGAGTTTCCGCTTCATCGGTATTTCATTTATGCTAAAAAGCCAACCAACTTATTGTTATAATGATTTATTGCGTAGTAAAGGTGGATTCCTGATTACTCTGCAGCCGAGCCTGTCCGTGATAAATTCATGAAGGAAGTAATTAAAAACTGTGTGAAGTATAAAATTCAATATTTTTGCCAGTTCTGCTTTCAAGTTCTTTTTATAAAGACTAAAATAATGCATCTATATTTATGCTAGTTCCCTTTCCTCGTAAACTTTCTATCTTTTTTTACTATGGCCCTGATTTCTATTACTATCCAACCAACCAAACTGATTGAATCCTTGAACTGAGACTAAATTGTATTTCAAAGGAACCAAAAAAATATGGAAAGCATTCCGAATAAAAGTAGTAGACTGGTTGCCCGGATGTAATGGTCATCCATGGACAGGTAAACAATGGAATAAATATAAATTGTATCCAGACCAAATGACCAATGGTGCATAGACAACTTGGTAACGAAAGAATGAGTACGATTTACAAACTTGTTTGAAGAATTGGGATGATTTCTCTATTACGCGGATGACTGAGAAGAGGGATGTCTCAATCCCTCGTTCAGAAGAAATAGACAAAGTTTAATTTTGAAAATATACTTTTCACAAGAGCAAATACAACAAATCTCGATGAAATTTGTGAGTTTAACCAGAGCTCATATTTGTCATCTTTCAACCAAAGTTGGGAACACATATTCACTAAAGTAAAGCAGAAACATTTATGTTTGTCAATGGTGGCTTCGTGCATTCAAGTACTTTTGGAGTGAGTCAACTATTGATGCAATATTGGACATGTTATTTTGGAAAGGAGACAAGCTAAAGTGATTGAAATTAGGATTGTTTAGGAAATACGAGTACTGAACTGCATTTCGGACTTGCAATCCAATCGAATTAAGTTTTTAAAGCAAACTACATCATATAAGATATATTTCTGCGTCAATTTATAATTTAGATCGAAATCAATGAAATACCGAAATGTTAAGATTATCCAATGCTCGATATATGCCAAATTTATGGAGTTATAAAACGGATTTATAAATTATATCGGACAAATGTCTGGATGGAAAATGTAGACATTACCAATTGCAAAATTTTCGGTTGTAATTGAACGAATAATTATAGCAAATATATTGGATTCGCTGAATTAATCTTGGTATGAATTTAGAACGGTTTGACTGGAGTTATGGATGAAAGAGTGCACATCTCTATCTTATCTATATAATTAATGGAGTGGACCCCACAAAATAAAAACTACAAACTTAGCAAGTTTAACTTACCTTAATTAATCTCGGCATATTTCCAGCATGAACATAGCAAGGTGGGACCAAATCGTCGATTCTAGCTGATGCGGAAAGGGACATTTCATTCTCTCCTGAAGAGGAATAACACGTCGTTAACAGGGACACAGCTCGACCCATTCCAGACCGTTTAACAACGACAGGTTCCTCGGCATGAATCTCGTCATATGCTGGGCGTAGTTCAACCCCATAATAATCTGAACTTCCCGCAGCCGCATCCCCAGAGGCAAGGGAACGTGGTTGTCCTCCTGAACTCTCAGTTATTGGTGGAACAGAGTCCTGAAGAGCAAGTAGAATTTTGAAGTCAATGTTGGTTTATTGCAGCAATTTACAATTTAAAATGAATAACCCGCATTATTTGAGTCATACCTTGTCATCTTCCGGTCCTCGAGCAGCTGCCTTATCGAGATTTACATTGGGAGTCGTTGGAGCTGCTGGAGATGGGGTGGGTGCTCCGGTATGAATCCTTGGCGGACGGGATCTAGGCCAACATTCTTCCAAACGTAGTTGCATCCCTGCCAATACAGCCGCCTCATCTTTACTGCAGGGAAGACTCCCACCCACGACTAACCTTTGCATCTGCAGAACAAAAAAATAGTGAGTTAACTCCATTTGAAAATGGGACAATTAATTGTAATTCGACACACCTCCCAATATTCTAGTTTAATTGCTTCTAACGACTCGATTTCATGGGCCTCTTCCTCAGCAACCTGTGTAGTGGATAAGTCAAAAGTAATTTAGATATCATTAATTACTCCAAAAATAATAATTTACCAATGCCGGACAAAGTATTCTAATGTGATCCGCCCATCGCAGGTAAGGTGGTCCACAGGATGATACCCTTGCCACAAAGTCTTTTAGTTCTCGAATAACACAACTCTTTCCCTGTGGTCTTGCCGTGGTTATCCAGTCCTGTTAACAAGACAAATTTATATTTATTCAATAAATTCACAATGAAAACAAAGCTTAATATTTCCAACACACTTACCTCAACAAAAAGTAGGACTGCCCGATGCATCATTGGCATATCCGAGATGAAAATGCTGTCATGTCTTCGTCCCGCAGAGCTCGCCGGTGACACGGAGCTTCGTCTACTATTGTCATTATTTTGATCATTGGCACTCCCACCACGTGACGCTTGTTTCGAGTCATCAAACGGACTTTGGCCTCGAGACACTGCTTTTGGAGAGTGTGGCGTCAACAGACCCGGACTTGGGGGTGGGGCTGGAATAGGTTGCGGTAGTGACGTGGGAAATCCTCTGACAGGACTGGAAGGACTGAGCAAATGAGCAGTAGGCGGTAATGGAAGGGTTGGCGAAGTGGGTGAAGTTGGAGGTGGTGAGGTAGAAATTCCAGGTAAATTTAGGCTTTGTGGAGCTTCCAACGTAACTTTTGGCACGGATCTGGAGCGTGGTCGCGGTGACGCGGGAGGTATCGCGGGCGGTGAAGGGGGTTCTACGGATGTATCCAAGAAGTCGGGTAGGTTTTGAAGGCGGCGTTGAAATGCGTAAATTTCTTCTTCAGGTGTATCTTTTGGAGAAACGACTTCCGGTGCGACGTCCAATGACCGGTTTCGGGAGAGTCGGCGTGTCTTCTTTTGATGGAAACTGCCGAATCGGAAACTCTGTGAAGGTCAGTAATTAGTGAGTGATGACCAATAATGAAGGTTTCTATTAAAATATGGCACCTGTTTCGCAAGGAAGGATGGCGAACCGGAAGGAGAGTTTCCGGGACTATTGGCATTACTTCCACCACCACTGTCTAAATTTTCTCTTGAAGCAGCAGCTCTAAAAGATTTTAGGATTAGGCATAACATCCACCTTTCCTTAATTTAACATTAAATTTAATCCACCTTAACGCAGCCAAGGGAAGTAATCCAAAAATGGAGCTTTCTCTCTGTTTTATAGCTCCATACTCGGAAACTAGTCGATGAGTGTCTTGCTCCTTATCCACGCTTGCTTCTTGACTTGAAGATCGCCATTTTGAGAATATTCCGCGAATCGTGTTGCTACTCTTTTTTGTCGGAGAAACAATCAAAGTTTCTGCCGGAGATGTTGTTTCTTCTAATTCGTGTAGGATTGAAGTATCCTCTCCCTCGGGATTACCTCCGGTTGTGCAGTCTAATGTCAAAGACACCTAAGGAAAAGGAAACAACAAAGCATTAGAAAAGTTTATGGTTTTCATTAATTTAGTCAATTCCAAGAGGAGGCGGCATTTAATAATAATTAACTTTTAATACTCCAAATTTTGTACAATTTCATACAATTAAAACTGTCATAAAGTACTTTTTTGTGTATTAAAGCAAAAAAAGTTGGAAGAGAAAGTTGAGAATGGTTGAAGGCATATTCTACATACTCCCAGATTCCTTATGCACATCTCTTGGAACCTTATTCCCATACATTTTATCTGTAAGTTCCTTATTAATTGTTGAATGAATCGTAAATATTCCCAATAAAAATACCCAGTCACTTGAAAATTTACAGGAAATATTTACCTCCAAACCCGTGGATGAATACACCAACAAAAAAGGAAGTGAATGAGTTAACCCACTCCCAATTGAATTTAGAGGAAAAAGAAAAAAAAAGAAATTTCGACGGGAATTTGAGTGGGTCTCTCCATATAGGATATCACCTCTTCAGTAAATATACATAAGCTTCTATATAAAAAAAGCAATCTCCCTCCTCGACGGATAGGCTACAGATTAGATTGTAATCTTGCTTTCTCCAGGAGGAAGTTGAAGGAAATGGCCATAAATTTAATCCAAAGAAATCAATAAGGATGAATGTGAAGGGAAATTTATGGATTTTCTTTTTCATACGTACTTGTCGGCGCCTACGGAGTGTTAAAGGTACAGATTCATCAGTGCTTGAAGCCCGGCTTCGGGAAGTTCTGGACTCTCCTGAGAACACTGAAAATATCGAATGTCCCGAGTGACCGGAGTATGCGGATGCAAAAGAAGCTGCAATTCAATACACAATTATTAACCTTTTTAGAATAAGTGAGGACACTGAGCGTTGACAAAGGTCAACAATGGATAAGTCACTTATCCTGTGTTGAATACACTTACCTCGAGACGCACAACTTTTCCATCGACGAAGTGCAAGTCCTGTACTCAGTAGGCGGTGGAGAAGGAGACGCAACAAAATTATGGGATGAACACTGCAACAGATAAAAACTTTGGTAAACTTTCTCCGACCTTAATTTCCTAATTGATCCACCCACACCATTCTGGGTGGAAATGATGCACTTTATTTTTTTAATGATGGAAAATGAGCCAAAAGGTTAAGTAACTAGATCACTTACATTCCGGGGTAGCAGGCTTGAAATGTTCGGACAAATCCGGGATCTGGAGTGAGACACAATTGTAGAAATGAATTCTGTTCTGAATACATGAACATAATCATGAAAACTTTATCTTACCCAGCTCAGGACCACCAATACTATCCCGACGACCTGAAATTATTCAGTTATGCAAATAAATTAAGTACTTAACACCCGAGCAAGGGTGTCAGCCTAAATAGACCCTCACTTTCAGCAGAGTGTCGCCGGAAATGGAGGACGGGAGAGATACAATTCCGGCTGGGACTGGGGTTTATCCAATTCCCAGGTTGTTCCCGTAAATAAGGAGATCCCGGAGCTCCACCTCCCTACAAAAGTAAAACTATAATTCAAATAATTG
>JAAXNX010002616.1:0-12892 GCA_036491905.1 Folsomia manolachei
GCATAACTAACAATTAACAATTACTCAACAATATCATTTAAGCTGACTTACTTATATTTTCAGGAGTATTTGATTGTTTTTTGGCTTATCGTACATTTTTACATGTAACCGTTTTACGATTCTCGTACACTAACATTATTCGTATATTTCAAACCGGATTCGTAATTGTGTTATCAAATACTTATCTAAATACAACTGGAATTAAACACTCCATTTTTTTTACAAACATCTCTCAATATGACAAGGAAAACTACATTTTAATCGACTACTAATTAATTACTTAATTCTAGTTTAACCGCAGTTAAAAAGTTATCATAATTTTACAATACAAATTATTACACCCTAATATTTTATCATTAATGCGTTCCGCTTTTCTACATATATCACTAGAATTTTTGTTCGTCACCTAAATCGTCAGTGACTGCCTCGTCACACCCACTTAATCCTCCCCCTTATCCTCCCCACTTATCACCTCACTCCCAGCCTGCTGAGTATAGTACTGATTTCTGAAATCAATCCTAGCTGCCAGTGCCCTTAACGGATTCCTACACCCTTTCCCTTCTCCTCTCGACTTTCTCCGGACAAGTGGAACATTTTTCTTCATTACGAGTAAATCACTTTCTCTCAGAACCGCATTCATTTCCGTGTTACTTTGTTGGTCACAACTTGATAAATTAATCCCAACCCTGTCACCACTCCGAATTTCGGATCCACTCCCAAAAAACAATTGGAACGACTCATCATCCGGGTAAGGGATATGGACTCGGGATGAATTTAAATTTAAATTGTTCCCATCACTTGTGGGACCAAAACCGATTTGATTTCTGGCAAACTGAGTCAGTTCCTGAGATGACTCCGAACCATGCTCAGATAGAAACTGGAGCAGATTGGATGTGGCTGGGGGAGAAGATTCTGATTGTTCTTGGACTCCCTTGGGGTGCGTTTGCGAAATTTCGGCACTGATTTGAACCGGCTTTGGAGGAGTTGTCACAATCTAGGGGAGTGAGCATTCATTAATTTTAATATGCAATTGTGACACAATTATTGTCAGCTTACGGATTGAGTCACATTTGTCGTAGCTTTGTAACTGGGTTGGAGAAAGTTTGAGCCAACATTGTTCTTATCGTTGACTCGACATCGTCGCCAAATCTCTTTCGTGAAAGTTAGCTGGGGTTGTTTGGCATTTTTGAGAGATTTCTTCCGGGCACTGTATCATTACCAATTTTAGACTAATTATCATTTTTGAAAAGTTTACTAATTTTAAAATGTTACTCACATCGGCGTATTTTCATAAGATCTCGAAATAATATCTGAAACCTCTTGTCCACCCGAGGAAACCTCTCCATCCTCGGATAACTCGTCATTATTTACGTAAAGAGATCTCGTTTTTGAACTCCTTCTAGCTGGTGTCATAACCGGAGAGAGTTTTACCGGATTCAAATTCAGTTCGATATCCGAAGTGCTTCCCCGTCTGGGAAAGAATGCACTCTGTCTACAGCCCGGTGTTGTTCCTTGGATAACCTTTGACAATCCCGGACGAGAAGGTATAACTGCGGAAGATGAATGGAGAACAGGAAATCCCGTAATAGTCGAAGGTAGTGGCGTAGGAGGTTTACCACCAACAGCAATAAGTTTGTCAAACATGTACACACGATCTTTAAGGCTTAGTTTGGACGGCTCTTGTGAGATACTGGGAATACCAGTGTTTGGGATGTCTTCTTCCGGATCCAGACCGAAATTCGGATCCAAATTATGTTCACCTATTGGAGAAGATTGGATAAAAACAAGGAAATAATAGATACAATGCAAATCTTGACTGGAAATGAAATGAGATTTTTGGAGAGAAAGTCGTGACATCCATACCTGGTTGGGAATCTTGCTCCCCCGAGCAAATAGTGTCGTTTGGATTTGTGGCAAATTGAAGTTCTTTGGGTTGTTCAGACCTTGGGCTGATGTCTGCACCGGAATTTTGTGGATTTATCTTATTGAGCAAAGGTGAAGGACAAGGATTGGAGGTTGCATCGAGAGAATTCTTTCTCCAATTTAGAAAACCTTTGATCATGTTCCAACTTCATGAAAAAGGATGCTTTCTGAGCGACAGAATAACTTTTTGGAAGTTCCTCGTCCAAACTGGGTGAGGAACTGTCATTTGGTTTGGTATCGACAGGGATATTTGCAAAATTAGTGGATTCGCAACCATTTTCATTACCCTGATCTGCAGCCAGTTGGTCATTCTTGATTTCCGAAGCGCTATTTTGATCATCGGAATGACTTGAGCGTTCAAAAAACTTTTTAAAGAAGATTGGTTGTCCATTTGCAAACTTGGACCATGTACTCCCGGCACTTGGGCTCTTTTTAAGAACAAATGGACGGGACTGCACTTCGTTTTGTTTCACCTCCATCAGACTTTCCTTTGCCAAAAGTTTCTTAATGAATGAAACACCTTCAGCCTCGGAAAAGCCTGGGTCTCGGGCCGGACCCTGGAAGGTTCCAACTTTATTAAGAATGTTAGGCTTCAATGAAGGACTCGAGGGCTGGCGAGCACTAATTGAGTTATCTGGCGACTTAGACATTCCATTACGGGTGTTGGATTTGGATCTTGGATTGCTTCCTCGACCAAAAGCTCTTTCTCCGAAACTTGGGCTGGGTGGTTTGTGATTATTCGTCGTTAAAATTGAAGGGATCCGTGGAACCTTGTAAATGGGAGTTGACGACTTTTTCTGGCACAAACTAATTTCAGGCTCTGTCTTGATCTCGGAGTTTGTAGTTGGGTGAGGATCTGTAATTGTAATTTGAAAACATTTCCTTTAAAAGAAGACACTTCACGGATACAGATCCGCCACTTTATCCAGAATAGAAAGATAAATCAATTGTGACATACGGAATGAAGATGAGTGGCTGAAAACGGGAGTTGAAGTTTGGGTGAGACGAGACTTTCTCCAGTTTGGAGACTGCTCCAATTTCTGGAGATTCTCATCCAAGTCTCGCTCTGCCTCTGGTTCACAGCTCTGCTGGAGAAAGAAAAACAATTTATTAGTTTCCAATGCACAACAAAGGAACGCTTTATAAAAGTGAAAGTCTGGCATAAATTATAAATCCGGATTTGCAAGGATAATCGCGAATAAATGAGAGTTTTGCAATTTACCCCAGATACGGAGGATGACACACTTTCTCCAAGTTGAGATTGTGATCGGGTGGATTGAGCAAGGAGAAAGCTTTCTCCATCCGGGTTTGCTGTGTCATCAGTTTCCTGATGAGATTTTCGTAATTCGTTCGTCCTTGGTGAACTTTCTCCATTGAGTTCTATTATCAGAGATGTTATTTAATAATAAATTTTCAATATTGGCATGATTTTATAGAAATTGCATTTCAAAAAATATTTAAATTCAAACTCAAACAAAGCATAATTAAGGTGCCCACTCGTCAATCAATTACGAATATTACGTGCATTTACGTGCATAATTAGCTCCCGGAGCTGAAACTTTTCGAATTAGTGCTTGCACAAGTTGTGTAAAAAAATAGCAAAACCAAAAACAAATCAAATCAAAGCTGATTAAAATCAAACATTAAATATTCACTTTTCCCTGCGGTTAAATACTTAAATAATCTACATGCGTGTTGCTTGAAGTGCTCCTTTCATTATGCCGGATAAAATGATACGTAATTTCTTAAACGAGTAAAAGTCATTCCTACTTTCTCTTTAATAATAATAATTTTTTTGCTTTAAAATAAATAAATGTGAAACTTTTTTACTTTTTGTGGATACAAAATTATAAAATGCTTGAATAACAAAAAAATATTTTACGGAAACATTTATTTTGTAAGTAATACCTTTACGCTCAAACTTGCAATTTGGCGAACGTCCTCCGTCGATTCTTGGTCTTTATCCGAATCCTTTGGGTCCTATTTTATTGCGTAAATTGCAACAAAGTTTGAGTGCCAAAAATTGTCTTGACTTTCCACGATTTATGTCGCACCCTCAATAAAAAGTGCCCGTAATGCCCAGCATTGAGATAGATGAATGAGTTGGATGTTGTAATGTGGTCGTCGTGAGTTTATTGCGACGATTTATATAGGATTTAGGATTTGGTCACATAAAATATAAAATCAAGCTCGGAAAACTCCTCGTTAAGAGTACTCGTAAAACAGAGAGGTTTGGAATTGGAAAATAGGAGAATCAAGAAGTTTTTTGGGATGGATGGATGGATGGTGGTGAAAGTCGGGTACGGAATCATGACGACTTTTTCGGGAAAAGACCTAGATAAAGGGTTCAACAAGAGATTGTTAAGGATGAGACAAACCACAGGCCAGAGAAAGCGAACAAAGATAATAAATCCTGTTATAAATAGGTTACTAAGTTCAAAGCGATTGATAGCGGTTGCGGTTGCGAGCAAAATTATTGGCATGCAATAAATAATTGGCGATAATTCTTCGGCAAGCAATTGTCCGGTACGAGTCGTTTGTAAGACTGTTGTGCATAACTTGTGTTAAATTGTGTGACATTTTTAACAGAATTATGAGACGCATGCAATTTTTTATAACTTCGAAAAAGTATTTCATGCAAAATTATTGGCATACATGGTGAGTGATGAGGTGAAGTGAGTGATTGCAAAATAAAATACGGTGAGGTGAAAATAAATAAAAAACACACAGTGCAAACAAATTAGTAGTCGATTCATAAAGTCACGATTTTTACAATGTCTTCCACAATGTTTTCCACCTATTATAATGAACATTATGGCTAATAATAGTTTAAGTTAAGGTACACAACATAAAGTATCTCGTTAATCTGTCCGTAATTTTAGCTAGTTTACAGGCAGATAAGGTACTGGTATTGGTACAATTAAGGAAATATGTATACAGCTCATTTTCAGTGGTTACAATAAAATTTCTATTAAAATTAAAATTACACATTATCTTCTACCAAATAAAACATTGTGATCTTTCTTTGGCATTTTGTAAAGATTTTAAAATATTTCAGCGTTGGAAATGAAATGGAAAACAACAGAAAGATCAAGATTACGTAGTGATGATAGAAAACCAAGAAGCTTTAACCTAAAGGATGAATAAAGCCATTCTTATTTCTGGGCTATTTTCCAACATTCCTTTTTTTAAACGCTACAAATAAACGTCACCCCTGTCCCCCGTCCGTTGACACTTGACTTGTTTATTTAATTAATTTACTCTGCATAGCAGAAGGCAAAGCTCCTCCAAAATATTTTGTTTGTAAAAGAACGGAAGCTTTTCATTCTCCCCAAAAAATCGGTGTCTTGTTTATAAATCCGAATACTTGACACAAGCTCAAAGTTAGGCGTTTCTAATTCATCTCCTACACTGACGGGTTACAAATGTGACAAAATGGGTGTGTCTGCTAAATTTTTTAGTGTTCGAAATGAAAATGAATGAATTTGACGTCTCAAAAATTTACAAAACGGGATTTAATTGAGTGACAGACACCGGTGTCTAATCTCAATTTTAAAGTGGGTGCTAGTTACTAATATTTGGTTGAAAGGTTTATTTGAAATGTATTAAATTTGGCAGCTAGTCTTTTCTTGTGTAATGAGCCGCATCATATTTTTATGCTTTTTCTAAGTCCAAGTTCTCTTTAAAATCTGAAACGCTAGCAGAGTTCATGTTTTGCAGACAAACATTTTGTTTTGGCCTTTATAAAACTCGGTAGTTGATGCTATTTCAAAGCTCTGCCTTAATAAAAAAAGTCATGCCCGCAGATAAGCAGCTGGGTGGTGCTTCAGTACATAAAACTAAGTTTGGCATTTATATTCTAAACTCGATTTATTCTCAAAGTGTTGCAATCCTCAATCCTCCAACTTAAGGTCGGAGTTCCGCAGTAGTTTGGGAATTAAGGTTGGATGATATGATGCAACTAAATTCTTGAGCAAAGTGTGATTAGCCCCACACCAATTTGTTGGCAAAACATCTTCCACTGATAAAGAATGTACCGAGTTCACAGAACCGGAACTGGATTTCGCAGCGAAATTTTCACTGAACAACCCGGGCATTCTATACAAATACCCGACCTCACACCAAACAGATGAAGTGTAGTTAATCCAAAAATGCTCAAAAACAGGTCAAAAATCCTTGTTTCGCTGGTCTTCCACAAAATTCATGTCTTAAAAAGGTTACCAAACTTAAAAAAGATGTGCAAAAAACACAAGTACAGCCAACAATATCCCAACCACGGGAAGAAAGTCGAGTTGTGCAAAGGTGTGAATAAAAGCAAGCAAATAACATGCAATAAGCAGAACTCCATTCCACTCTGCAAACCAGGAATGCAACATTCCACGACCTGTTTGACCTTGACCTGCGCCCAACTCCAGCTCACCTTCTTCTTTTGACTTTCTCTGAGATGGACCCGCTTTCTCCGACCCGCTACTGGAACTATTACTTGTTGTCGATGCCCGCCTCGGGAGTAGAACCGGAGTTTCATCAATATTTGAGTTATTATTTGGTGAAGATTTGTCTTGTCCAACTGGATACTCTTCTACTGAAGAGCACTCCGAAGACAGTACAGGACGTGGGCGATGGGTTAGCGTGATTGTAGTGACGGTGACAGGGCTGGAGGATCGGGGACTTGGAATTGACCCGGGTGGACTTGGACTTATTCTCCCACCCCCACTCCCGGTTGAGGATAGACTACTCCCGGCCGATTTTGTGGAGGAGGAAGGACCCGGGTGAGGCTCTAATTCGGGTAGGGACTCATTTATTGAGTCAATCAGTTCCTCAATGGAACAATGTCGCTGTGGTGGCGTGGTTGAAGTTGTGGGGACAGTTATGGTGGTTGTAGTGGAGCTGATGAATGCCTCATTTTCCTTGGATGTGGAACAAACCCCATAATTTAAAGAATTGACCGTCTTATTACTTTTTGTTGTACAAATGTCATCATCAAGCTCAAAGAAATCTGGGGCTGGGAGTGGATGTTTTCTAGAAACTGCCACAATTTCGGGAGGAGGTTCCTCCAAACTGCTCTTTTTTAGGACGGCTGCTCTCTGTTTAGACATCGTATTGTCAATCTGACTCTTACCAGGAGCAGTGTCAGTCTCAGTCTTTTTTGTTGGCTCATCAATTCCGGATTCTTTCCCATTTGTTGGCAACACCATCCGCTCTCTGTCTGAAGTTGTGTAGAAATCCTGTGTCATTGGCTGCCTTCTTTGTGTATTTGATTCAAATTCGGTTCTCAAACCTGACTCTTTTTCAGATAAGCTTGCCTTCCTAACTTCGCTCCCACAACTGTCTGCCTCACGGATAAGCATATCCATCAATGCGTTCAGCTCGGCTTCGCCCTTCTTTCCGGCATTACTTCTGTTTGGGCGACCACCGGCTGGACTACTTTCTCCAGGAATTCCATCCTGAATCTGCTGATGGCGAAATTCTTCTTTCTCCTCGTAATTGATTTCATTCATTGGAGGAACTGAATCCGAGGAATTGAACTGGTCCAAGTTTATCTGTTTAATTTTCCTCGGGCTTAAAACTTTGTTGGAGAATAAATCCAAATCGAATTTAACTTCATTCTGGGGAGGAAGTCCTGACCAACTCCTTCTTCTGAGATCTTGTCCCATCATCAACTCCTGGTTATTATATCCATACCTGGATCCCACCGGCTCAACCCAACTCCCACGACGGTTATATTGACCCGAACCACCCGGATTGGCAGTTGTCTTGAAATCTGAATAGTTTGCCAATATCTTAGTCTTAGGTTGACTTTGTTGTACTCCATTTTTATTCGGTTTTTCGGGTGAAGTGGATTTTGACTTGTCTCTCGCATCTAGGAAAACATCATCATCTCCCATTGAACCCATTATTCCAGAGTCATTAACAGCCTCCGGATTGACAACGACATTAGCATCACCAGCTGCGGCCGCGGCTGCAGCAGCCTCTTCCCGTTCTTGCCTCTCTTTTTCAAAACTCTCTAAAATAATATCCGTCCACGGTCTCCGAGATCTAGTTGGGTCGTAGAGATCCGGAGTCAGTTCTACCGTCTTGCTGGGAACCTTCCTCTCAAAATATTGCTCCTCATCATGAAACTCTTGTGGCTCGTTGGGAAAGAATTTATTATTAGAACGTCTCCCTCCTCCGAGTAAAATTCCTCTCCCACCCCGACACACGTTAACCTTTTCCACTTGCTCCACCCAACTCGGTCGCCAATGACTTGAGCCACGTTGAACATGATGGAGGTCTGTAAAACTGTTCCATTTACCAACCTCCTGATCATACTCGCTCATGAAGGGGGTGTAGCTAGTAATGTTGGCAGATAGGGACCTAATTGACCTCAATTTCCTGTTATGATCCTCCGGACTACTCACAGAATTGTAGGTGAAAGTATTATCTCGTGAAGGACTGAATAACCTCGGAGTCCAATCCTTATTACTGAGATTATTCTCTGTGTTAAGATCCTTCCTTAAAGCTCTAAATGCAATATCATCATTGACTAGGTCCGGGTTTTTCACCGCCTTAAAAAGGGGACGGAGCCTATCACTCCGTTTGGAGTGGAGATAATCCGTCTCCGAGCCCGTGGTAATGGGTCCGAGTGGAATGCCAAATTTCGGTTGTGGATCAATTATTCGGATAGAATTAGCTTGTTTATAGTGACGGAACGAGACATCATCCAGTGTTAGGTCGGGTTCATCCTGGTTATAGAGAAGGGACGAGGAATGGGTAAATGACGCTGGCAAGGTTTCCGGTGGGCAGGGTGAGACTGGTGGTGAAAACGCTGGAGAAAGTACCATATAAGAACCCGTTTGTGACACGACATCCCTTGGATCTAGAGGTGGTTTGGAGTCGGGTTCAAATCGGCGACGAGCCATGTCATCTGAAACTGTGTCTGGTCTTGCAGAGCGACGAAGGGGTGGAGCACGGACGCGGTCGGGAGTTGAGACGGAATTATTTGAGTAATTTGCAGATCCACCACTACCCGATGTGCTGGTAGAAGCGCGACTACTTCCTGTGGCGAGGGATTCTACGGAACCGGCCCCATTTCCGTAGTGGGGCTCATTATTATACCGAAAAACTTGCGGATTATTTTGATACCCGGCCGGAAGTGGGATGGGTGGGGCGTGGCGAAGTTCTTGGTGAGGTGTGGGCAGATCCCGGCGCTCAGCACGGTCCAAAAGATCCTCATCGGAGAGACGAAGACTTTTGTACATGACCTAAAATCCCAATTATTTACTTAACTCAGATTCTGACTACTAGAAGCAAAGATTAAAAATAAGAAATATATTTCTTGTACGTACCTCCAACTCGTTAAGAGCATCCTCCAAATTCCTGCCCGGAGTTTTTCCATTGTTAAGACTTAACTCAAATTCTGATTACTAGAAGCAAAGATTAAAAATAAGAAATATATTTCTTGTACGTACCTCCAACTCGTTAAGAGCATCCTCCAAATTCCTGCCCGGAGTTTTTCCATTGTTAAGTTCCACCAGGGATCTCACAACTTTATTGGATTCCTGCACCATTCCTTCCGGAGCAGATGGATTCCTTACTTTAAGTCTCTCACAAGCCGTCTGGTTCTGAGGAGTTTGTTCCCGATCTGATTTTGACAATCTAGATTCTTGTCTCGGAGTCTGACAATGATTATGAGAATGTCCTCCATTTGTATTACTTGACACCGTGGCCGTGGCATTGTACCCATGCAATAAAGGTGTCCCTCCTCCTCCCGGGTATTGTCTGTACTCGTTCGGTTGTCCTGCAGAATTCCCAATTTTCCTCCCACCCAACCCCACCCTTTGATGTGGACTGTGACCGTGTGCCTCCGCGGAAAAGCTACTTAGCGAGCTAATGGACTCATTAGAATTTTGAAGCCCCACCCCACCTCCTGGTGAAGCCCTTATCCTACGCACTGGTAGCGGTGAAGAGTCGGCAGAACGGATACGGTTCATATACCGGACATGATTAGGATTCTGTCCCACCGGACTCCCAGACACTTCTGCTTCCTTCTTCCTCCAAAATTCGGAGGCTCTCATATGAACTGGACTCTGAGCTAGTGGGATTTTACCCGGATCATTGAGCTTTCTTACAGGAAATCCGAGTTTCGAAATAACAGGCTGCTCAGTATTGTAGTAATAGTTTGGTGTAGGAGTTGGGGTAGACGCATTCCGTCGGATTGGTGGTGAATTCCGGGCCGCAGATGATACCTTTATTTCTGGTGGCTCACTTGGAGATCTTATCAAGGAAGGGTGGATAAGGGAGGAGTGTCTTGGAGAGAGAAAGTTGTTATTATTTGACACCCGGGCATTGTCCACTTGGTCAGAGTTTGGGTAATAATAATTCCCGTTATGTCCTTGGTCCACCTGTGGTGGTGGTGGGATGGGATGATGACTTTCTCCGTAATAATTCAGATTTGGACTTGGACTAGCTACCCGCATTTGATGCTGTGAATGCTGCTGAGGATAATATCCTTGTTGTTGGTAAGAATCCAGATAAGAGCAGGAAACAGGTCGATAAAAATTCTGATTACTTGGCACCAGACGACTATACTCCCTCCGAGGAGGTGGAGGTGGTGGGGAAGCAGTTATGGGATAATTTAACGGTGTGGCACTTCGGAATCTGGTATGGTTCTTGTTACCCGGTAAATTAGCGTAGTGAACCTCCTCCGTGATCTGTCCCCCGGGTCCGGAACTGCCACTAATTGGGACACGAAGACCTGCAGTAATGACTTGTTGCTGAGACTGTGGATCGTGATAGCTCCCATTTCCATACCCAGAAGCCTGTGGACCTGCCGATGGTGGTCTGTTAGGTTGCAGAGAAGCACCCCGATTTAGAGGCAACTTCACAATAAATGGTGTCTCATTCTCATGATTTTCTTGAGTGTAAACTACTCTCGCCTCCCATCTCGGAGAACCGGGTGGCTGCTGACCAACAACCTTCCGAAGCACTTGCGGACTTGCTGAGTTATTATTGCGACGATCAAATCGAGCTGGACTGGATGGCGCAGAGCCTCGACCATTGACGACGACAACGGGACGGAATGGTTGACCTTGACTCTGTCCTTGACCTTGACCAGGGTTGTTGTTAATCTGATTAATATTCCCAATATTGGAGGAATACGGTCGCTGTCTCCTTCCAACCCCTGTCACACCATTTCCGTTGCCTCCTCCTCTGGACGGCGTTAGAGAAGAATGACTCCCTTGAATTGAACTTCTTGACCTCCCATCCTCTTCCCCTTCATCTGAGGAACTATCCTGAATAAAACTTTCTCTCCTCGCGACCGCCCTGGCTTTTACAGCCTCCTTCGCCGCGGCCCGAGAGCCCTTCGAAGATCCTTCCTGACTCAGAGAGAGACTTCCCGAACTAGAATAATTGTTGGCAGGCTGTAATTGTGGCACTTTCTTCGTAATTTCCCAAGGACTCCCATTTCCCGCAAAGATATTGTTGGCAATGGGTGTGTTTCCATTATTTAAAGAATCTGGCGAGCTTCCCACCCGCTTCCCATTGTTAAGCAGAGGAACTCTTAGAAGTCCGGTGTGAGTTGGGGTCGAATTCGCCGAGACTGCGGCATTTGTCGCAGCCAACTTTTTCGCCGCAGCTTTCTCCTTCCTCCGAGAAAGGCGTCGGGTAAGGAAATTTTGCTTAAAGGTCGTAGGAACCTGAGACGACGGTGTTTGAACTTCCAGCTCTGAATCATCCGAGGTGACTTCACTTTCCGAGGGTTTTCTAGGAGCTGTAAATTTATGTCCGTTTGGACCGGAAGAGGAACTCCGCTCTCTTCGAAGATGGTTGGGAAGATGTCCCGGACTTTGTGAGCCATATCCTGGATTTAACTGTTGCACATGAGGATTTGCATAATGTGGATGAGTTGACACGTTATCTATCCGCGATGCATTTCCGGAGGAACGTGACGCTGACGGGGAAGAATGTGAGAGTGACCCTGCTCTTCCTGGAGCAGGACTGGAATCCCGATTCTGGGCCGGACTTGCTCCATTAATATTCGTGGCTCCCGTTTTCACTTTCCTTTTGAAAAGTCCTCCAAAACTCCATTTTTTATTGCCATTTGTCACTGGTGGGTTATTATTACTAGCCTCCTTGGCCGGGGAAAGAGTTCCGATTTGCCGGATAGTAAGGACTTGACCCGGTAGAACGGGGTTGTGCCGGTGGCGAGGACGATGTCATACTGGAGACGAAGGTGTCGCGAAATCCGCGCTGTGCCGGACTTGTGTAGCGATCAGGTAACGTGCCCGACTTACTTTTGGCGAGGGCGGTGTTACCCGGACCGGAATTAAAGAAAGTGTTACCCGTCATTTTCTGGTTGGCTTCGGCCTTCGTTGGAATCTTTCCGTAGGGATGGATCACTCTGTAAACTTGTGGTGGTTGAGGTCGATTTAGTTCTTCGGGGTCGGGACGGTCAAAAAGGTGTGCGAGAGTGGGTGGGGGTCGGTAGCCATATCCTCCAGAGTCGGATGATGTAAATGACGCCGAATTCCCGTGAACTTGTTGCATAAACCGGGGCACAGGTTGGGGTGAGTAGTTGTGGACGCGGAGTTGGGGTGGGTAACGGTCACCTGGAGCTAGGGGAATTGCCGCCTGGAAATTAAGGAAGTACAGAAATTGTTTAAAAATTGGAAAAGTTTGGCAATTGTGGAATATGTGCACCAAAAGTATTTTACGACGGTGATACAATATTTAAGAAATGATAGATTATTTCATCCTGAAACATCCCTCAAAATTTCAATTACTTATTTTTATGCAGCTTCCAATTAATGCTCGAGGTGAAAGTTTTCTTTCCCAAATTCCAACTCCTTTCCGAATGACAACTTCTGAAGTTGAACTTCACAACCTGCACTTTTTATTTATTTGCACAACATCGCTGAATGTAACATCTTTTTGCACATCTAATACAATCCTATCATAAATAGGTCTACAAACGCCCAACCTTTCCACC
>JAAXNX010002617.1:0-12888 GCA_036491905.1 Folsomia manolachei
AACGTGACACCCTCGCTGTCCACCAGTGCGACAAATTGTTGATGCTTTGTTAGAAGTAGGAGTGAGTAAATCTTGTCCATAATTTTCCCAACGTATTTCAAAATATTGTCCGTTCCTCCACGCTCCATTACGTCACGGACAGATGGCCAGAAACCGTAGGGTGCCCAGAATACTGGAAAAAATGTAAAACAGTAGTTACATAGAGAGATACATTATAATGGAATACTCAGGGAGGGAGTAACTACATAATTTGTCGAATTTCTACCTGGCCGATCCTCATCATCAAACCCGGTGAGGAACATTTCGAATTGGAGGAAGTCAATGGGGACTGTAAATCCTAGAAATTGGTTGCACTTGGCAGTTATTGTCCATTCCACAAACTGTTAATTTGACAAAGTTTCGGTTTAAGCACTTCAATTGGCAAATTTTCTTGTCACACCCACCTTCCTTAACATAGCCTCTGCCTGCACGATATCCAGATCCCGAGCTATGGAATTATCACAAAAATATGAAGGATTGGCATTCAAGATAGAAAAATTCTCGATTTTTCCATACCACGTAGAAAGCGCATGAGGACTCCATCATCGAATTGGAGATCCTTAACCAAAGGCCGAAACTGAAGTATTAGCAACAATTTTGTAATGAAACCATATTATCAAAAGTGGGTACCGTATTTCATTCAAAAACTGTTTATTTTACCTTATCCAGGGATTTGATTTCAACTTCGCTTCTTGGGATAGCCATTATGCATACCAAAATTTGTTGTAGGAAAATTTTGCAGTGTCTTCTGAATACTTTTAGTTGAGAAGTTTAGTCAGACTCTGGCCATTTTATGATGGACTCAGCAAGGAATGCACTGAGGGCTAATAATTTTCCTTTCTGCATTATGATCTTATCTGGATAATGCGCAAGAAATGAGCTGGAGAGTTAGTATTTTCCTCATTGAGGTTGTAGGTCAATATCAGGCACGTGTGGGCCCCAAATGATATAAATTCTCAAGACCTCCAGTCAAAGAAAGATTTATAAATTTTTGCTGATTAAAGGAAATCTGTTGCTGAAATGATAAAGTGCAATGACGTCCATTTAAGCTGACTAACCAGTAGACTATAGATGTGTAAATATTCATAAAAAACTGACATTTCTTTGCAATATCGTAGTAGACACCGAATCATACATATGTGTGGCATTACTTACTTTGTATGTAGTCATTATGCCATGGGATTTTTTCATGCTCGTGGGAATTAGCAAGGGATTATTTGTAAAGAAAATTCGATGGGAACCGTCCGGTCATTAACTGAGCAATTAGATACTAAGCGGAATAAAATGTTAATGGTGAAATTATCTAAAGAAATAATTATGATATTGATGTCCGAGATTGGCAAATTTTCAAGTTTGCTGTTTTTTGTCAGCTGAAGGGCGTCGATGTTAAAATTTAATTGCTTGGAATTAAAACTGGAGGAACAATTTGTATTGGGCAATTTGTTTATGAATTTAATCTTATTCAAATAACATTATAATTTAAAAATCATGTAATTTTCGCATATGTAGTAGAATGGCTCATTAGAGCTAGTCGAACACCAATAAAAAAATTGCGAAAGCAATAAATGCTCTAAGAAGTATGTATAACAAAAGAAACAATAGAAATATTTTGTAAATGTGAATGACAGTTGTAAAAAAATAGCCTTCAAGTCTTCTTTTACTTGTGGCAATCGGGTTTGTGGTTTTTCCAATCGAATTTCTGGCAATGAGCTCCACAGTACGCAACTTTTTTGCATCGTGAGCAATTTAAAAGTTCGGCATCAATAAAGTTGTCCTTTGGAGGCTCTGGATGCAAGCCTTCGATTTGGCCGCAGTAGTTGCAAATTCTCTGGTCCAGATACTTGATGTCTTCATCTTTTCAATGAATCTAAACGGTCCATTTCCCCACATCAGGAAAAAGGAGTGCAAGCATACCTTGTACTAAAACAATGAAGACGCACAGAAATTTCTTTTGATAGTTCTCAAGTGTTCCGTGAATGACGAGCGTTCCGGAAGTATGGCTTCCAGCACAAAATGGAGAAAGATAAGCCCCTCATCGAGATTCATGTCCGCCACAAAAATTTTTCGCTTCACAGTTTCTCTGAGTTCCATGCTTAGGACCAAGTTCCCTGACACGATTCGTTCATTTTGATAGCGTAATACCTATATGATACCATCCGCAACTTGGGTGGAATTACGCTCACCATTCCAATTTTTAGATCTTGAAGCGGAATCTAAACGATATTTTGCTTCAGCAGAAAACATTTAATATTAGTTTCTAACCTCATTAATAGGCATTTACCTCGTCCCCCGTGGGCAATATCAAGTTTTATATCCCAACGCCTAGAGCAGGAATGCTTTCCATAATCCCTCAAACAATGGAGCTGCTATTATTCCCGAGTCGAAGGTTCCAGTAGAAATCGGCCTAACAATAAGAAGGCAGAATAAGTGTCCATCTCATATTTTACAAAATGGCCTTCTTGAAATATGTTTCATTTTACTTACTTAGCCAGTACGTCCGTTGAGGGATCTACGGATGTTTGTTCCCCCCATTTGTCCCCCACCCATTTGTATTCCCCCATTTGTTCCCCACCCCATTTGCTCCCCACTCAATTGTTCCCCACCCAAATGTTCCCCAAATATTTTTCCCATCTCCAGATTTAATATAATTATTACTTATTAAAAAAGCTCTATAATATACTTAATATTTAGGCAAAACAACTCGCGAATATTGCATTATAATATTAGATAAAAATCTTTGTGTAACAAATTTATTAGCGTACAGAAAGTCAAAGTGGTCTCCATTAAAAATGCCAAGTTTCTGTAGCTGAAAACTGTTTGGGTTCTTCGTTTTGAGAGATTTTGCAATTTCCAGAATTGAGTCGGTTGTGGTGGCTCTCAGTTCCTCAAATGACAAATCCTATATGAATTAAAGTATGATGATTTTACAAACCTCAGTATTTTTTTATCAAAGAAAGTGTCAAATTACCGTGATATTTGGATAGGCCATAAAAATCTCTTCCCAACTGATAGGAAGCTCATCATCTTCAGAGTAATCACAACAATGATATTTAAACTTTGTGAGATTCGTGTTCACTTTGACATTTTGATCCAATTCAGCAATTCCATCATGGTATTCACTTTCTTCTTCTGGGTTATAGTAACTACAACTCCACACTGAAATTTTCTTCAGGTTTGGGCACATGTTGAACAGAAGATCCCGTACAATTTTCAGTCCCACCATTTTGATACACCATAACTCGATACTTTCCACGGACGGTCCAAACTTTTCCCGGAAGGCCTCCATCACAAGCTCAGAGTGGCCCAGGGTGCAATGGCGAAAGGTGTAGTTGGAAAATGGAACATGACTTGATGGAGTTGTTGCAAAGTCTTTGAGGAAACGGGTCATTCTCTTATCTCCATCCAGTTTTACAGTTGTCTTTCTTCGAAAAATTGGGGAGCAGATATCCTTCAATGGAGAAGACACGAGTCGAATTGACTTCAAGTCCCGAACGGGGAGGAATTTGAAAATATTTTTTCAGAATCTGTGTGGAGTAAGTATTAAACAAAAGGTTACGGGATTTTGTTTAGGTGCGATTTCCGGTGAACATGCGTAACAAATGATGTCACTTGAATAAACACAATCCAATCTAATTGCGATTAACTTTTACTTACCACTTCGTTGGAGAAAACCCTACTGGATAGTAATTGGTGCTGGTCGTCGGCCATGTTCCCAATTTCCACGAAAGTAGCTTATCTGTGGTGTAGAGTTGGGTGTGTGGTGTGTTCACTTTCTGAGACAAGGCGCAAAATGCAGTCGTTGGTGTGCAGAAATTAGCAAAATGAAAATTGTCAAAAAATTGAAGAAAATAAAATCTTGGTAAAATGAAATAAGCCGTTGTCCTGCCAAGTAAAGGAAGTGGACAAAAAGATTTGCTTTCTTTCACGGCATTAATAATATTGTGCAAAGTTGTCGTGCCTTTGGTCTATACAAAATTCGGGTATTCTACTGACGGTGCTCGGGAATAGCTCATTCGACAGGGTAAGACCATGGAGTGTGCATAGCGACATTAAAACAATCAGGGTGTGCCCATGTGGGTGTGGCTAGGGGGTGCACCGTATTTTTGATAGGGACTCCCATCATGAGATACATCATTTTAAAGGTCTTCCAAAACTGAGTACAAAAATGTCTTATTGACCTGCAACCATCCGTGACCGTTTTATGACCTTTCTAAAAATTGACAGGTTCGAATCCTGCTCATGTCAATTATTTTTCCAAAGTCAACAGTTAGGTCGGGTTTTATAGATTCTGTGGGGTTGGTCACAGAAAGCTTTATGGGAACTTGGACCACCCCACTAGATCAAGTGGGTGTGGCTAAGTTTAATTTTTTGACCTACTTTTTTTCTTTTTTACGTATAGTAGTATCTGAATTACTGTTACCCTTTTTATGGGAACAGTATCGCGCGACCATCTAGCTAGACCCACCCCTTCACTTTACCATAGACACACCCCCTGACCTTTAGAAGTGGGGTCAAAAGCGAGGAAAAAGTTTCTGTAATCATTTTCGACAAGGAATCCGATTTTGATAGTTTTACGTGGCGCCGGGCTTTTGCTATGGCGCTGTATGTCAACTATGGCGTTGGGCGTCAACTGTGGAGCTGGCTGGGTTTCAACTATGGATCTGCAGCTAAACGGATTTCCTCACTGATGTGGAGTAGGTTTATGGTATTATGGTGATTGTATTGTGGTTGTAATGTGGGGGTTAGGTTTCTATTTATCCCCTGCCAGTCGTAGACTGGCCTCTAACGCTAGTTGACCAATATTGCATGCATTCCTTATGTTATGATGATGATGATGCATTAATTACTGGAATTGAATAATACACTAGTTCAACAGTAACTTTTAATTGAAATCCATTTACCGATAAAATTAAAATGCACAGAATATTGACATAAATAGACAAAAATGAAGCTCACACATCTTTTTTACAAGCGTCCATCATGAAGAGATTGTATCCTGATTTTGGATACAATTAGCATTGTCTTCACAACAATGCTTTTTCCAGATCGGGATAAAATCCTCGTTAGCACCCGTAAGTTGGGAGTGCCCTCCATACTGGGTTGGGATAGCCCGTAGTGGAATATTGGCATATATTTCTGTCTTCCATTGTTTCTGGGCCCAGTAGCCACTCCCATAAATTACAACTTTGTTACACGTGTTCGTCGATAGGAAGGGGGACACCAATTTCCACCCCCACAGAAATGCAGTTGGGGCTGGAGCAAAATATTTTAGCAACATTTGCAAAAAAAACATCATGAACTATATTTCCGAGTACTCACCATTGATGATGATTGCCTTGTGCAAAAGTTCGGGGTAATTTCTATCCAAATCCTGCAAGATGTTGATAACTGTCTTGAACCCTGGGGATGAAATGTATTAGTGCCAAACTCCCACAACAAGCAATATTTTAAGTTGTTCACCTGTCAAATTGTTCAGTTCATGAAACATTTTAGAAAAAGTGATCCCATCACAGTCCAAAATGGCGACGTATTGCTGGTGCTTTGTAGAGAGAAGGAGTTGATGAACTTTCTCCAAGAATTTTCCAGACCATGTAAAAATATCGTCAGCCATCCCATCATCAATTATGTCGCGAAATGATGGCCAATTACCATAGGGCAGCCAGAAGACTGTCCAAATAGTTAGGTTAGTTCAGAAGAACAAGATTTGTTTCTGTAAATTGCTTACCTGCCCGATCTTCATTGTCAAACCCTGTCAGATATATTTCAGTGTTGTACAGGTCTTGGGGGGCTGTCCATCCTAAACATTTATTGCACATGTTCATCCTCCATTCCACATACTAAATGGAGGAATGATTGAGTTGAAATGTTTTGAGATATCAAATTAAAGTTTGGCTTACTTTTCTAAGCATGTCTTCTGCTTTAGACTGGTCCAGATCTCGTGCTGGATATTTTAAGGTCAATATAGTTACGTTTTATTATTGAGGATTTTTTTTTGCATACCTCGTAGAAAACGCATAAGGAGACCATCCTCAAAGTTTAAATCTTTAACCGAAGGCCGAAACTGTTTCATACCGTAAAATTTAGTTTACGTTAAAAAAACGAGGTGTTCAATATTCAGAGATTCTTTGACATTTTATTGTCTTACCTTGTCCAAGGCAAGGACTTCAATCTGATTCCTTGGAATGGCCATACTGATATTTTGTAATGCTTTACTACTCAGGAGTAAAGTGGAGTTATTATCAACAGTCGGTGTCAATTTAAGAAATGGTCTTAACTGACCATAAGCAACTGGACAACAATGGCTCTTTTGTTGGTATTGTTGACGTACAAGACTTATTTTCCCCCGTCATGGTCAAAGGGTGGAGTAAGAAGGCGTCCTCTTCTAATGAGTCACAGGGTCGTGTGGAATATTTACTGGGTTGCTATTACGGTGGATCAACAGGCAGAACGGGTTGGGTTATCAGTATGAAAATCAGGTGAATTTCCCAAAGACATATGACGTATTGGAATTTACTGGCTAATAATTACTGCAGTTGAAACATAAAGAATGCATTCGAGTGTCTTGTTGAACTACAATGATTGATTTGTGAGATAATAAGACGAATGTAGATTCTGAATAAATAGAATGTGGACATTGGCGATGGCTTATCCTCATGTATATCGGAATAGAGTGTCTTCCCACGTGTAGGTGTGCATGCTAATTAAACCGGCTATCTCGCTGCTTCTTACTTTTTCTCAGGATCGTGTGAAAATAAATTTTATGGCATTGCATTCCTTATGCTAATATTGAAGCAGTATGCCGTGAATTTGATAAGTGGTAATCAATGAGTATTTATGCAATTAGGTGTAATTTCCTATTATTAGTTATTGCATAAACTTGTTGGTCGTCAGAAGGACTCTTGTCCACGGAATCACTCTTTTGTATGGGGGCAGGCAATGGTCTGGAAGTTTAGATTATTTTTATTGATTGCATTGGCTGATATGTTATATAATTTTGTCCAGGAAAATATTTTCATTCCCACACCTGAATTGGAATAACAAGGGTTTGACGTGTTACAAATAATGCTCTCCTTCAAATTATTGTTATAAAATATTATTACACAATAGTCATAGTCCAAGGTTCATTTTCAAGTTCAAGCTTTGAGAGTTAAAAAATAGTTCTAAATTTAGTAGGCTTTACTAATTTGTGGGTAATTCTAACAAATGCAAAATGAAATGAATGAATTGTACGTTCCAAGTAAACAAGACGCCGTTCCCTAAGACCCAACCTTAATTAATTTGATGGTGAAAATCATCATAAAGGATGTTTAATAGGGCATTTGCATTACTGAGACTTTTTGAAAGACTACATGGCAAAGTTGTCGTAAATTCAAGGGAAGGAAATGTCGGATGAAATGATTCTGAGGTGATTAATGAACACTATAGTAGTATGAATGAATGAATCATAAATAACTTTATTTATTATTGGTCCTCATTTCCGTTGGAAATGTGGGAATGGTTTTTAGTAAACAGTACGCAATTTTATAGGACTGGAAACATTTCCTTGTTTACATTAGATGGATGTGACTCTAGTCACGTAGTATAAAAGCGACAAAAAATTAAAGTAACGTTAGTTAGTGCACAAGTCACTTATTCTTGATTTCTCATTCATAGAACATAGTCACCCTATTTGTTTGTTGCATTTTCAAGCAGTCCGAAAACCACGTTTCAGGTTTAAATATGGAATTTTCTTTAATAAAATTTAGATTTCTTGATGAAATAACGTGTAAAGTAACTTTGAATAAAACTTGGACATCATTGTGAGCGTTAATGAAGATGCGTGCGTTTATTAAGATAGCAGAAAATATTTATAATTCATTAGAATTATGTAGACTTAAAAGTTTTATTCTTATTTAGCTTTAGAATTACAAAATGTAAATCTCTTGTGCCATTATCCTTTTATTACCTTATTCCTTGCCAGCTACACACTTTGAAATATGTGCAGCTTAATGCTGCAACAATTAATGCGTGAGACTTAATGAGGCTACAAAATTGCTTAACCCTTGATGTGAACAAATGAGTGCATTCTTGTTAGGTACACCTTTCTGTGGGGACTTTGGGTTGATTACAATTAACTTGTTCTTTTTACAAGTGTATTATAAAGTAGTTGATGTAAGGGGCTGATCCCTTAGGTTGATCCTTTACCGGCAATTATGGATTTCATGAATTTAATTTGCTATTCAGCTTACTGTTTTGAGTTCATGGCATATTTTTTATGTATTTTTTGTTGGTGTCTACTCTGGGGTCTTCAGACGTTGTGCATTTATGTCTGTATTTTGGCATTCAAATTTTATTTCATACTTCAGTTATTATTGTGACTCAAAAGTTTGCTTATCATGGCGTTAATAATTCAACTCTTGCTCTTGGTTTTGCTACAGGTAAAAAGAAAGTTTAGAACCTTTTGTCGGTTTTCTACGTCGTTTTGTGCAAACATTAATATTAATTTCCACGTTAATTGAAATCATCTTTCCAGCTAGTTGGAATTTCATACTGTTGCAATTTCGGTTTTGGAAATCTGGGCATTGGGAATTTTGGCGTGGGCAATGTGGGCTTTGGAAATAAAGGATTTCTCAACGCAGGTCTCCTCAATATTGGATTTGCACAGAAGGGGGTGCGTAATATTGGGGCTCTTAATTTGTTCCCAATTCCAAATACCATCAGTGTCGGCAATATTCCGATCTATCCTAATTTGACCCCACTCGCTGGGAGGAGGAGACGAAGGTCTACGCTCTACTATGAATCCTCACCCCATAAACAAATCCTTCAAAATAAAAAGTAGGAATCTTAAGTGCCATGCTTGCTTATTTTATTACTTTTTATACCAAGCAATATTTAATTTTACTTGAGCTAATTTATAGAAACAAAAATCCTTGTATAATCTTTGAGCAGTATTAAATTATTAATATTTAATGCTCCATTAAGAGCGTAGTCTTTGTTGTGGCCGGCTTTTCAATTTTATAAGTATTGACAAATTCACATGCTATTCGATGAGGTGAGGGAACCATTTCCTGTGTGGCATTATAATTGTGTGACTATTGCAGACAGACCTTCACCAGAATCAGAAATGTGGTCACAACATATTTAGCTCATTTAAGAAGGCTTACGTTGATTGAGTAAAAGATTTTGGTTGATTTTATTGCAAACGCATTAAATGTAACAATTAAATAGAATCCAAACTTTTAACAATCTTGTCTATCCTCCTAGAACTTGGTTAACAAATCCCATGAGGGGATAGTTCCCATAGGTAAGGTTCGGGTCCACATCCCCATTCGTGCAAATACAATAGTTTTCCTTATCGCAATACCCATTTTTATATCCGTGGGCACACATACAGTCCGAGGAACAGCCTCCAGCGGTATCATTCACCTGAGACAGGGAGCAGATTGGGTCAACAATATTCCAGAGGGGGCATGCAACTGAAATTTAAATGATTTCAGTTAATTATCCGAAGTTGACCCATTAGCTTAATGAGTGAGTACTCACTGGAGTCTGTTGGATTTGGGGCAAGTCCTTCCGGAGGATCTTCGTAGGAGCAGGTACACCACTGGCTTCCAAGACCGGTGCCTATGGGGGCAGTTGGAGGTCGTGTCGTACAACGACCCCATTTTGCTTTGTGAATGCAGCGACAATGTGAGTCACAGAAGCCGAGATGTCCACCTTGTCCGGGTAAGGGACAGATGAGCTCATAAGTGGCAGAGAATTGAAAAGTTGCACAATCCGTTTTCAGAATTGTACCTGCAAATTGAAAATTAGGATAAGTACAGACAAAGTGATTCAAGTGGCCACTTACCAAGGAGAGTTGGAGATCCGTACAAGTTTGCTTGAGCTAGGACTCCATTTTGAAGGTGGAGAAAAAAAATTAATGAAAACTGCAAAAATTTAGCTGGTCCCATTTCAAATTTTAAGGTAAGATCCAGCAGAAGAACGACCCCGAACGAGAATCACCAAACTAATACTCATATTACTAAAGGAATTCGAATCCTGAAACTGCTAAAGCTAAAATACGAGAAGCATGGGTTTTTTTGGAATTGTGATATTTTTAGTTCCAGTTCTTTACCTGAAGGAAATGAATATTAAAAGGGTTACAAAAGACCCTAAAAAGGAGGAACAGGTGCGAGTAAAATTTTCCGTTGAATTTGATGCACATTCTTCATTTTCTACAGTGAAATGTTGCTAGCATTGTTGGGAAACAATGGGTAAGGAGGCATTATTGTCATCCCTTCGGTCCCCGTGAGATTAGTCTGCCTTGCTTTGGCCCTCGCAGCCACAGAGAACTGGAGGATGACCACTTCATAAGTTATCAATGCACTCACCAGCTACCCTTCATAAAATCATTTCATGTACGTATGACCAATATACACAAAGTCAAACAAGATTTCCATACCGTTGCAATAAAACCACGATTCAAATAAAAGTAGCCACTCCCCGAAATTGCCAAATTTGAGGTGAGAAGCTGAGTGCAGAATCGATCTGTCTGGAATAAGCAACAATATTTTAGATTCCTATAATTTGCATGTATTTGCACAGCAAATTTTGCTATACTTGGATTACCAACAAGTATTCCTCCTCCCCTTCAGAATTTGCTCTGGCAAGAACTCTGCAACTTTTTGTGGTTTCTCCAGCAAATTTTGTGGCCACAATTGCCGTCGCAAATATTCGAAGTACCAAGTAGCCAAGAGCATAGACCGCCTCGAAATTAATGAACCACGAGGGATGCTTCAAATCTTCTTCAATTCCATTGTAAACCCTGGAAAATAGGTAGAGAATGTTGCACAGGAATACTGTCGTGGTCAGGATGCTGAGCATTTTGTTGGTTTTCTATAATTGGAAATCTAAATATTAATATAATTAATGAATTTAATGGACATTTTAAACAATTAACCTTGACTGCTTTTGCAATTTCCCAGTGGAACAACCTCAAATCCTCCAAATCTCTGGGATGCATCCTCCCATTTCGTAAAGAAGACGAAGCCTTGCCAAAGGCTTTAGTCACAATTGCGTTAAACCGTTTAAATTGGTAGCCCATAACCAAACTTGCAGAGAGAAGGAGCATGTCTCCATAAGCCCAGATAAGCTCCATTGTGTGTCCTACATAATGTATAAAGGCTTGTATAAGGGAACCAATAATTTCTTAAGAAATGGCTCAATTACCCAGAAAGAGGACATAAATTCCTGTCCATCGTCCACAGGCTTCTTCGATAACATAAATTTTTGAGACTTCGTCCAAATATTCGGCCCAAGAAGCAGAGTTTTCCTTAATGGAAATGGTGATAAAATAGGAAACAGCTCCAACGAAAATTATTCCGACATAAGTTGCTGTCACCCATTTACACATTTTAGCAAATCCACTATGTTTCAGCGACTCAATCTCGGCCAGGATTTGAATCGGAAATTCGGCAAAATTTCCAAAATTTTCAATCCCATTTCGAAGTATAGGACGAAAAACTTTTCGAATGGCGACACGATCACGGGGTGGCTCATTTTCAAAGGCTTGGAATAAAAGTTCTAGTCTCTCCCAGGAAGAGAGAATACTTGGAAGGTTGTTCCTCGCCTGAGATATGCAGACCAGGATGGTTATAAGGATATGGGAGTGGTAAACCATGTCTAGGAATTGCTCGACAAGATTAGCATCTGGGGTGACGATGTCACGGAAGAACAAAACAACGGCAAATCCTAGAATTGTTAGATTTGACGCGAGAACATAGGCAGAGTAGAGGAGGGGCAGGGTAGTAGGCCAGGAAATAAGTGGAGGAGCCCTTAAGTGGGTAGGTGATTGAGATGATGATAAGGTGGTTATGGGAAATATCCCAAAACATTGACCCACCCTTAGAATGGCTTTGAGACCGGATGCTACTGGGGAATAAGTTAGCTCCATATTGATAAGAAAGTGAGGATGGGAGGAAGCTAAATCCATCTTGGTTGAGTTTGATACACAAAAATCATCGTGGATTGTTATAAAACCAAAATTGGATATCGATTTGTATTCATAAAGTTGTTCGCGTGCAGAGTTTACATTGATTTCTTGCTCAAGGGAGGATCTCCGTGTCGATATTAAATTTTTTATGATTATCTACAAAAAATGGAAGGATACAGTTGACAAAGTTATGGCTTGTTTATTTAGCTTTGTATTCGTTTGACGGAAAAGTTATTCCCATTACTCATGAGTCATGATTACTTTTTTCCATTGAAGTTGAATATCGCAGTACGCGTACTCATGCGAAAATTATTTTAGCACAAGTTGTATTTCAAGACCGTTGCAATATTATTTTGGCACAATCAGAATATGCATTAACAGTTAATGATTAACTGCATACACATAGAATGCATTTGTCCAATTTGTCAACATATATTTGCAATTTTGCATGTTGTGTAATTTCGCGTAATACATTAACTCATGAAATGGTACATAACTGTCTATGATCCAATCTGTCATTGATCGATAACAAAATGACCCATTTATCACAATGAAATCTCTTCCCAATCCATAATCTCATTGTGATGCTAATTACTCAGCAAGATTAAAATGACAATGTCCAAAATCCTGTTTCATTGATAACCAAACTAGGTAAAACTCTCTGGTGCAGATTTCATCTCGTTCCGTTCATTCCTATTTTAAACTCTGGCAAGAAAAGAGTATTCCATAAAAATGAAGTTATCCGCAATTCTTCTCGTCCTTATCGGAGCCGCCCAGCTCGGGAACTCGGCCTGGCAAGCGGATCCTCCATTCTTTGCCCAAACCTACGCCTCAGTGAGTGGGGTTCGTGGCTTATTTATCGACCCTGTCGGTGATCTTCTAGCCCTGAGCCCTAC
>JAAXNX010002618.1:0-12888 GCA_036491905.1 Folsomia manolachei
AGGTACTCAGCCAGGAACAAATGAATCCAGTGACAGTGCAACTTGCATGACATTGGAAAATAATGAGGGGAATAATGACAACAATGAAAATGAAAATTTGGAATGTGTTCTAAAATCTCACCGGAGCAATAACAATGTTTCTGAACAGGAAAAAGAAATTCCACCGACTTTGGACCACGCGAACATTGAAAAGAACCCATCGTATCTCAGTATTTTGCAAAAGGATGCATTTCTTGTGTTCTGGGCCGTTTGCAAATTTTCTGCAAACTCGAGTGTAACAGATGTAGTGGACGCCGAGATAAGGTAATGGTTACAGTTTCAAAATGATCTATCAAGTTTTAGGAAATGCAATAAGTATTTCCCATGTTTACAGAAAATCGATGGAACAGAAATCTATAATTTTGTCTTTCCAACTCGTAAAATCAGTTCTTCAAAATTGTGGCCCTGTTTTCCAAAGCAGTTCCATGTTTAAAACGGCCTTGAAACAACATTTATGCACGGTTTTGAAAGAAACAGGAGTTTCACCAATTCATGATGTCTACCAACATAATCTCGACTTGGTTCTAATATTGATAGAAAAATTTCAAAGTGCATTGGGAGAAGAAACACAGGTATTCAATTCAACAAATGTTATTCAGTTGCAATGAACTTTAAAAAATTTTTTTTAACTGAATTTCAGAAATTGTTAGAAGAAATTGTTTTCCCTGTTTTGGAGCAACCTACTTCATTTACAAACGATTATAAATTCTTGGCTTTGGGAGTAATCAATAAGGCTTACAGTAATTTAAAATGCCTTGTGGATTTATTTCTAAGCCAAGAAACAGAAGAAAATGGATCTTTTGAGCGAATGATTAAATACACGTGCAAATTCGCATATGCAGAAAAACACGTTGCTGATTCTGGCCAACATTCATTGTTACCCATTCGAACGACGGCCGTACAATCACTTTCCTCGCTCCTTCATACTATGTCTCAGTGTTTAAACAAGAAAAAAACTGACCTCCAAATACCAGAAACCGAAGAAGGTTCACAGTTACAAGATTTAGACCAAAAAATCGAAGTGTCAGATATTTGTCAAGAACAAAAGTTTGAAAATCCGGCACATTCATTTGCTTCAATAATATTCACATTTCTGCAAAACTTACCAAAGTCGGTTACTGTGACGGAAGTTGATTCCCTGATTCAAACCATTTCACAACGATTCTATGAAAATGGAAAATTCAGGTCAGTAATGAAATTGTGCAATCACGTAATAATTGAATAATTTTTTGATAACGTTTACTATCTGTTTTAGTGACAATTTGGAAAGCTCGGATGCCATTTATTCCCTTATGTATTCATCCATCAGTCTCATCGGCGAACTTTCCTCTAGACAAGTAAGGCAATAGTTTTGATCTTAATTTGCAATTTTTTATAAGTTCAGCGCATAAACATTTTAGCAAGTAATTTAATTTAACTCACGCAACCCAGTTAGTTAGGGCAAAAAACTATTACTCGTCATTAGCGTTGGTTTATGCACTGCNACTTTTGATCTTAATTTGCAATTTTTTATAAGTTCAATGCATAAACATTTTAGCAAGTAATTTAATTTAACTCACGCAACCCAGTTAGTTAGGGCAAAAAACTATTACTCGTCATTAGTGTTGGTTTATGCACTGCAATAAATCTTTCCTGCCTAAATGCCATAGAGCTTACAGCGTTATGAATGTTTACGACAATGTAAAACCATAATCCTTAGTGCAACATAAAGTTTTCTGACGCTTTCGTTGGTTTATTATAATAATATTCAAGTAAGGCAACATTGACAATGCGTATCAAAATATTTACGTAGAATAAAATTCGCGAAACACGTCGTATGATATTTTACTTCTGGTTTTGGATTTTTTAAAAATGGTCAAATTAACGTAATGTACAGTTAAGACCTCAGTGTATGCATCACGACGTTGCAAATAAATGTCATTATACGAGTAATATGCACAAACTGATGTAAATTGTAGCAATTTCAATTTCGTGGTGTGAATGAGCACCTTGTATTTTTGAGAAAATATATTTCGTTGCTTTGTACAAATACTGTCATTTTTTCACTCAGGTTTTTACAAGAAGTACAAAAATCTAATTTTTTTGAAGTTTTTACCAGGGCAAGGGCTTTTGCGTCTTATTATGCTCGACAGTATTTTTGGTTGGTTGGTTGTAGTATAAGCTCTGGGTTTTCTATTTTCCCCACCCCCATCCCCATCCGCCACCGTAATGATGGTATTGTTTTGGGTAGTGATAGTATCGTGGTCGGTGGTGGTGGAAAAGTTTAGGTCCGACAAGTGCTCCATAAAGGAATGACTTGGCCACGATTAGTGGTGCGACTGAAATAATTCATAAAATAGAAAAAGTTAGCTCGTTACAATGTAGTCTGAAGTCTGAAGATGCATACCTATTGGGTCCAATGGCGATCTTTTCATCCGGTTTCCTGCAACAGCATTTTATTTTAAAATTAGAAAACCACAAATCATTTCCTTGAGAAAAGTATTAAAACAAAGTATTAAAATAAATGCATTAAAAGTATATTTACGGCAACACATATACTGATTCGATTGTTTGATTTCATAAGTTTGTCACAATAATAAATTAAATTAATTACACATTGTTGCTTAACCAAAGGCTAAAGTGCGTAAAGCTCGGGCATAGATCGAAACATGTTTGTGGGATTATGTTATTTAGTTGGCTTCCTCTTCGTGGCATCCGTCAATAGGTAAATGTTATGAAATGAATGCTGGGAATTTTACGCAAAATCTATATGCTAGACATTTGTTTGACATGAGTTTTCACTTTCATTGCACGGAAATGGTAATTAATGGCAAAAAACAGAGACAAAGACAAAAGTTTCTTGAAAAGAATTCTTAGCGTACTAATATCTGTTGCGATTTCCTCCGCCTAAAGGCTTCCTTCCTTTCTTCCTCACCGTGGTATTAATTGCTCTAGTTCACTTATCGTATGCTTGATTACACGACAATTCAGTCACGCGAGCAATTTCTAACATTTGCTTGACACAGTGCATGAGAATTCTTATGGAATAATTGTTCACGAAGAACAACAAATCAGTGTAACTCATTGTCTAACTAAGTTAAGTTGTCACCTTTAATTGAGTTTCTAAGCTTGACATGAAATATGACATTAGCAATTATTTTGAGGTGCTCTCCTGTAATTATCTTTCTTATGTCTATATGATGCCGTTTATCACGAAACCGTTTATCACGAAACATCCTGAAATCTAAAAATGTCACGGAAGATGTATATGAATTGGTGATTGAATGAACTTACCATGAACTTGGGTGGCATCTGCGTGGTATGAAGCGTCATCCTCGAAATTTCCTAAAGTATCAGAAAGTAAATATTTTTACATGTCTATTTTACAATTAGATGCACTGTTTATTATCTTGATTCGAACGTTAACGAAAGATCCGTTAATAAAAACAAAACCCTGTTTCCGTATTTCGTACCTGGAGATTGCGACTGAATGGAAGAAGCATATCCGCATAGCACAACGGCCGACAAAACACTTAGCACAAAAACTCCCTTCATGGCGAAACTGGAACTTATGTTTTCTTAAGAGTTCCTCGTTAATTGTAGGTAAACCAAACACAAGAGTTGTTCTCAGTATGGGACACAATCGCCAAATAAAGGTGCAGAGAATAGGATTTCGAGCTATATATACGACAAGATAAGCAGGAGTTGCACCATTGTTGGAAGTGACAATTCTTAGTGTATATGTTTGTAACTTGGTTGGACACTCAATTGAATTCCTTCCACTTTCGCACCCTTTGCACCTTTTGCACATAAACAACGGACTGTTAAGGAAAAAGAGTACTTGATTAACACCAGATCTGTGATAGAACGAGGTATTAACTTACCTTCCTTTAGGTTGTACTTATTCAGTAAAGAAGGATACGCCATATTTAACAAAAAATGATCATGTCTTGTACTCGCGTTTCAACTCTGTAATCAAGCTTAATGAGTGATTTAATATGAACATTGCATATATGCTTATGAGTGAGTAGGTTGAACGCACTTTGGGTTCAACTTTGCAAGGAAATTATTCAAAAACAGTGATGCAAATTTTTCTGGTAAAGTTTCGTTAAAAATGCTTTATTGTCATTTCCATTGTTAGGTGTGAATGTACATAAAGTAATATGCATATATTAGTTTGACATAGTGTCAACTATTATAAATGAACAGAAGTACAGGATACAAATATATTTGATTGTTTCAATTTGAAGCCAATTCATTTCGTATGATTACATTTTTGGTACTTTGCAATTTATTAACCTCAAGTGATTAAAATTAATAAAAAAAACTCAGACTATTGCATCTCGTGTGTCCCAATCCTAACCAAACTTTTTTTACGAGCTGAATCGATTGATCTTACTCCAAAATATTGGAGAAATGTACACATATATAAATAGACTTTTAGACTCATAAATGTCATGCATTGCGATTTGATGGCTATTTCATTTGTGCACTATATAATTTGAGTAAAGTAGTTGTGTCGAGGGATTAGATCAGTGGTCAGTTAGTTCATTTTCGTGCATTTACACATTCCTCCCGCTATTAAGCCTTGAGATTATTTATTTATTTGAAATTAATCCTTCCATTTGTCACGCTTACGGTTTTCTCTTTCGTGTGTACTTAAGTAAGAATCGTTTTATCGTGGTCAGTCTCCGTCTGGTGGCTTTACAAGAAAAAATCAAATTGTCAGTAAAACGTAAATAGTCACAAAAAATTTAAATTTTATCCATAAAATGGGTCCGACATGAGGTTAATTTTGTTAAAAGTCCAAGTGCTGACATGACATGCCTTAAAAATTACACAACTTCCGTAGTAATTATTCACTTCATATTTCTGTCATTCATCAGCAGTTTAACAAGTCTGTTAAATTTAATTGTTATATAACAGGCATGTAACTTCTTTCCATTGATAACATAATATGCAATGCAGTAATGCAATGATTGCAACGTGATATCGAATTCGAACAAACATGAGCACGCTTAACTTTTTACCCCAAATAAATGGACTTTGTTGCTATATTGCATTGCATCGTTTTGTACCAAAAAGGCCGTCTTTCTTTAATGTCTGATTATTTGGAATGATAAGTAACGTTAAACCCAAATTAATGGAAATGAGGTCTGATCTGATAAGGATTTGGAAGAAAAGTAAACATTTTTGGCATGATTTGTTGATACTATTGCTTTGTTTCGAGTTGGACGGTCCAATTTGGGCCTGATCCACGCTATCACACCATATCCTAATATTCATGTACAAGCATTTGATAAGATTCTTAATCGACGTTGAGTTGAACCAATATAATTACCCATCCAATTAGAGGAAGTATAGTCAAATTTAATCTGAGTTTTCAATTATCTATCTGAATGAAAATGAGATCAAGAAATCAAGTTTGCCAATGCAAACATTTTAGCCAAGCTTGTTGAAGTTTATGATGGGTAAAATTTTGAAGTTTTGCGTAACCTCTTCTTAAAATTATATCTAATTTGTAATGAATGAAGTAATATAATTACTAATTGATGTATGTACATAAGTAGGTAGTGAGCATATTGAAGCAATTTAACCCTTGTACATGTTGTTAGTAGCACAGCATAAATAGATTTATATACCTTGTATTATTGACAAATTTAAAGTATTAATAATGGTTCGCGTAATTAGTAATTCCAATTTATTTTTCTTGCAGGGCAAACGTCGAGTGAGCAAAGAATGGTTTGTAAAATTCAACCAATCAACCCAAACTAGTCGGTGGTACCAATTACTGCCGGATGAATTTTTGGAGCTTGTATATGAAGAAATTGATGGTACGCTATTATTTTATTACCTCCTTCCTAACATATGTATTTTTAGTTTCTGATATTTTATAACATTGCGTGTTTGTTACAGCCAGTAACAAAACTATTGTCATTTTGATTCTCAGAATGATTCTTAAATTCAATTAAATTATCTCTTCTCGACAACTTGTCAAACAATGCTATTATGACACAAGGCACTTAGTTGATTATATTGTTTAAAAATGCCAAGAATGTGGTAAAGAGTGAACACCATTGTTTCATGTGAACTCCTCTGCTAATTACAGAATATCTGAAACATCAAGTCAAGCACCGGAAACATCAAACTGCTCTCAATATAACTTGCGCGCAATCGCAATCATTCAACAATGTGTTGTATAATACGAAAAAAATTATCTCAACCCTGGGTTTACACGAATCCGCAGTAGTTTACGAGAAACAAGTGCGATGTGTCAAAAAAATGTTCAAGGTATCTTTAATCAGATTAAATTATGATATGAAATTACGCTGCACGCACATACATAAGTGTGTGAGAGCAAATGAACCGTAAACTTGAGGAATATTGAAATTTGACAGATCATGGGAAAACCAGTATTAAATGCATTGATGGGGACGTTAGTTTTTTATGATGATGCCGCAGTAACTGATCTTTGTCTAACCGCTCTGCAGCGTGCCATTCATATATCAGCCGTTTTGAATTTAAAGGTATAAAGTCATGCAGAACAAATTCAAAAATTTTTGTTTAGATTTATTGCCGGATACCATTTAACTGGATGTCCTTTGTCAACAAATTAATTCCAGAATGACCGGGATGCCTTTATTCAATCACTGTCCCGTCTAAGTTTAGCAGGACTGAAAGAAATTAAGGATAAAACAGCGAATGCACTTGTGGTCACGAGTAAAACATCGAGTACAACTACGACGGAGAATGGGGTCACAAAAACGACGATAATTACAACTAAAGAAACCAAATGCCGCAACGTTGATATAATTTTGACGCTCTTGAACGTAGCACTGACTGAAGGTACCTTAATAATTTTTTTTTCTAATTTTTATGGATGGTTGGTTGATTGCTTTATGTTGCGGCATCGACAGTGATACTGAATTACATAATAGAAATTGAAGTTCATGAGCCAATTTGTTCGCAATGAAGAGTGTGTGTTGAAAAATGTCAAATTATTGTATTTTTTTACGTATAATTGCAGGAAATCACCTCCAATCAACTTGGTTGGAGGTTCTGAAGTGCATTTCTTCACTGGAAGCTTCTGAACTGATGCGACAAAGCGTTTCAAGAAGTAATGGTCCAAATAACAGCAGAACCCCAAGTCCCAGCCCTAGTCAGAGTATGGACAGTAGCAATGAAGCCAAAAGTTGGTTAGGACTGGGCAGGATCTTTTGTTCCTAGTTTTTGGGATTATTCAGGAAAACTAGACAGTACGATATCGATTTTTATACTTTTTTTTATCCTATTTTGAGTTATCGAACGGTTTGTTTCTCATATTTTGCAGTTGAAAGTGTAAAACAATCAATGGATGCAAGTGTTAGTCGAATATTTGAGAATTCTGTCAAACTTGATGAGAATGGAATAGTGGAATTTTTTAAAGCATTGTGTCAGGTATTTTTTAATTTTTTATCGGATAATTACTAACAATTTAAGGAAATTAAACTTTAAATTATAGGTTTCACTGATTGAAATAACACATCACAGAAAATCCACGGTCTTTCGTTTATGAAAAAATATTTGAAGTTGCTCACCTTAACAGTCATCGATCAAGTCATCAATGGTGCAGAATTTGGCAAGTGAGTCAATTTTGGTGATAGGATAATTGATAATCTTCTGATATGGCTTTTTACTTATTTATTCCTGGCGTTTTTAAGGTGTTGAGTGACTTTTTCTCTCATTTGGCTTGCTCATCCGACGAAGACGTTTCATTTTTTGCTATTGATTCCAATTACAAAGTTGGTTGTACATTTGCTAGAAAAAGAAACATTGGGGAACTTTCGATTTCAAAGCCATTTCCTCAAACCATATGAAACAGTGATGCAGAACACACCGTAATTACTTTTTTAACACAATTTTGTTCCTGTTTGCATCATTCATTCAGTTGGGTATGGAAGAATAGCGTAACTGAAAGGTTTTACCATTTTCTAGATTTGTCTCAACAAGAGATTATGTACTCGGAGCGATTGCCAAAATTGTGAGAATGAATTCTGCACAATTGAGATCGGGGTGGATCCCAGTATTTCGGATTTTGGAATCAAGTGTCTTTCATGATTCCGCTAACACGGCCGAAGTGTCATTTACAATGTTGAAGAATATTTTAGGTAAGTGCCTTACCAACTTGCTGTTTGAGCTAGTATACGGATAGTGAACCTATTTTTTACTTTTTCAACGCAGATATGTTTGCAGAAACTGAAGTGAATATACAGAGTTCTTATCAAGAACTGCTGAAATGCTTGACGGAGCTATCATTCAAGGGCCCTACACATAAAGTTCAAACGGAGTCTCTGCAAATGATGCAAAAACTTGCCTTTTTAATACACAACAAACCCGAGGTAGTGTCAATGGAATCTTATATGTTCAAAGAAGTTACTTTTATCTAAAACTACTTGTTTCGGGGCGATATTTTCAGTTATTCCTAGAATCAGAGTCACCAGTCATTGGAACTTCACAGTTATGGGTGCAAGGATGGCTCCCAATTTTTAAAGAGTTGGGAAATGTTGTGATAGAATCGGAAAAGTATTCTTTCACCGATGCCAATCAAGCAAAAGCTTTAACAGTAAGAATAGTTGATAAAAAATTTTTATTTGGAATCAATAGAAAATTTTCCTGGTATAACAATTTATACTTTGTACAGATACTTTTTGAACTTGTGAAGAGTTATGGCGAATCTTTCCATGCATCCTGGTGGCAGTCGCTGTTTGGAATTTTATTTGTCGTTTTTAACAAATTAAAATTTCACGGAGAAGATGCCATTTTGGTAAGTGAATTTTTGTTTTAGTGAGCTTTATTCGCATTAGCTAACTTTCATTTTCACTGCATTTGCACGTAAACTAATTATTGCTTTGGGTTTCTTTAATTTCTTGTCGCTTCAGGCTGAAGAATCCACAAAGCAGGGGAAAGAATACAATAAATTTTATTGCTACTACTACATACAGTTTGCTATTATCGACACCTTCATTCGGTATTACGACGTACTTGGCAAACCGTTAATGGATAACCTTCTGAAAGAGTTGGAATGGTGCATTAGGCAAGGTTAGTGTTCCTTCCTGAACGTTCATGTGGCTTCATTGCATTCCTGATATTTTTTAAGGTCATGACCAGATCGCACTGTCCGGAGTGCAATGTTTACACCAAGTGATAAGNATTCCTGATATTTTTTAAGGTCATGACCAGATCGCACTGTCCGGAGTGCAATGTTTACACCAAGTGATAAGAATGCTGCAGAATAGAATGACTACGTCAGAATGGACGTTGATAACTAAACTCCTTCAGGATCTATTGTGCATCCCTTTTAAGGTGAGCAATTGGTTAATGCCAGTATAATGTAAAATATAATACTTATTTATGTGGACTTATTAAAATAAAACTTTAGGACAACGAATCAACGTGGAATCCAGTTGTACAATTGGAGCTATTGAAAGTGGTCAAAACAAATTCTGGTTCCTCCACTAGAAATAGATTCAAAGGTTAGATAAGCAATGGTGAATGGTAAACTGCAGTTAAAAATAAAATGAATGCTCCAATTATTTCTTACAGATAACTGAAAATGTTGAAGGTGAAGAGACGCAAAAATCTGAAAACCAAACTCCTCATCCCAAAGCCCAACTTAAGTCTTCTAGTCGAGATCTCCGTAGTTCAGTTGGTGACGACAATCTTTTTCTATTAGCAGACACAATTGAAGCAAGAATATCCTTGATTATGACCACCAACAAACCGCTAATGAAAGGAGTGAGTTGAGTTACAACATGTCAATCAATCGAAAAGAATAATTTGGCCCATTTACAAAAGCTTTCCTATTTTTTTGCATTATTTTAGAATTCTGCCACTCAATCTCCTAACTATCTCCTGGAAGTCCAATTACAACAAACATTGCTCATGGACACCTACCTCCGCTTCTTGATTCAAATGTATTTTCACCAAGAATGGTCAAATGATGAAATGTGTAAAGTTGAGTCACGCTTTGTAACTGGGATTACAAAAGTGTTGCAGTGTTTTTCCAGTATTCAGCCCATAACTCCAAGTCACCTCCATGACGTTGATGACATTATGACCACATGCATTCAAAGTTTACATTTACACCTTCCTCCAGAAAAGGTATACAAGATTGTCAGACGAATTAAGTATCATTCTCATATTAATTAATTGTCTTTTATTCATAGTTTGAATCCTTTGCATCAATTTTGTACCCCAATCTTTGTGACCTTCTCGAGTTGGAACTGGAGCCAGGATTGTCGACTGCGTTGGCAAAATATTTTTTGGCCATGATTCGCTCGAAAATTGGAGAAAGAGAAGGAACGAGTCTCACAAATATTACGATTTAATTCCTTTTCCAGCTGATAATTCAGATAATATGTATTTTTCCAAATATACAACACAATCTGTGATATATATTTTTGTTACGTGTTTAGTAATTCATTGGTAGTTCCAATTCCACACATTTGAATAAATTTATCGAAAATTGCAGTAAAATCGAGACTTTTTTACATGATTTGTGTCACATAGCCTCACTTACAAAAATTTCTCGCACGGATGCCGTAAAATAAAACGTAAATATTGATACCTTATTATGGTCAGGTCACCGACAAGCAACGAAGTTTTTGATAAGCCATTTTTGAAACAGTGTTTCAATTAAATACTTCATTTCTTCAATCTGTGCAACCCTGATTCGGCAGAAGACACTTAAAACGATAAGGTTGGTTGGTTAAACAAAAATTGCAACTATAACCTTATTCGATATTTAGGTAATTGATAACCATTTATATTCAGATGTCTACCTCGGAAAGGTCAATTCCGTTGGTTACACATGTCTGCATCGTCTGTTCCCAAGAGTTTCAACAAAGGCGACCTATCCTTCAATTTCCACCCGGTCCTGAATGGAAAACTCAAATTAAACAATCTTCCCAAATCCTGGACGAGTTTTCCATATTTTTTGGACTTCAATGTCTCAACTTGAGTACTACGGATGCGGAGAAACTCTTCGGGAACCTGGTGGATGCCGTAGGAGAGCCTGGAAATTGGGATGTGTCATTTTGTCCACAGCACTCGAGCACCTTGGAAAAAGCTTTGGAAGTGGATTTGCTAATCAAACGTTTGCAAAATCAGTTGAAAAACATTAAGGCCGTGCTGGGGACTGAGTTATCTGAGGATTTTCGGAAGGAAAGTGAAAAATTTGGGGGAGAAAGTAAAAATGTTGCATATCAAATGATTCGGAAACAGCTCAAGTCTGGTATGGTTGACAATTTGTTAGCTTTTAATCTTGCAGTACTTAATATCTTTTTTTTAAATCAACAGCTTTGAGCAAATCACAATCATCTTCTGAGAGCGTATCATCAACCAACAAAACAGCAACTGTACGGTCACAACGTAAGAAGAAAAGGGAATCTTCCAAGCAAACGGAGGCAACCGCTGTAATTTCGGAATTGAATGAAACCGAATTAAAACCCGAAGTGGACAGTTTTAGTGGAGGGGAGGATTTATACATCATTGATGTCAAGTATGACGTGGAAGAAGAACAACGACAAAATCATTTGGAACATGATAATGCCCCACTATCTGCCACTTATCAACGAACAGAACAAAATGACAAGGGTAAACGCTCAAGGTAAGCTTTCGAAAGTTTCATTTTGAGTGACAATGCCATGTAAAATGTTCGTTTTTAACAAAATAGACCACCAAAATCAAAACAACCAAAATTAAAAACAATCAAGAAAACTGTCCAGAAGAAGAAGAAGATCTCAGCTCCAAATAACACTAATTCAAAAAAATTGACTGCGAATGCGAATGCGAATACTAGCAGTACTAGGACCCGACGTATTCGGTCATCCAAATGCAAGTTCTGTCAAATGACATTTACCACTTCTCGAGCAAGAGATGATCACATTACTGATTCGCATAGTATGTGGAAAAATAAGATTTGTTTATGCACAAGGACAATTCTTATCGTTGTACTTTCTTTTATGTAGATTTAACGCCCAGATCGACCAGACCTTATGTATTGGCAACCATAACCAAATCTCCAATTCCTATTTCCCCTTCCCAGAACATTCAGTCCCGGATCCAACAACGGTTAAGAGGTCAAGAAAGCTGGCCATGCTTCAATTGTCAGGAGGAATTTCCATCCTCAGCCCTGGTCAATAGGCACAAGCGTTACTGTGATTATACTGCGTTTTGAATAACCGGCGCTATAATGATTTACCTGTGACGACATTTACTATACATCAAATTAAAATAAAAGTAAAATGAGCAGCGTTTGATTTTATGTTCATGAGTACTTGTATGAGGAATCTATTTATTTACACAGTTTCGCGTAAACAGTTATTTAACCACCACCAACATGTCTTCAAGTCCGCGTTAAAAAAAAGAACCTATCAACTAAACAGCACCTAGTTCGGTCAGGCTATAGTGTGGAAAGTGCAATCAGTAAATAAGCTGTTTTCCTCTGATAAATTTAAAATTAATTAACGTGTCCAATTAATTTCTTTCATAATGATTTCCAATTTTGAATCGGCTTTTAAAACCATTTACATTTCATCACTACTCGTTGCCCTTACGTTTAACAGTTTTGCAGGTAAATAAGTCTGTCTTTCATAAGGAATATCAAGTTATTAACCAATTTATTTACAGTATTATGATTATTTATGATACCACTACCCAGCCCTGGAACATTTTATATTGTTTATTGTATTTTATGCAGTTGGTGATCAGCAAGAATACAAGATTAGCTGTGGGAACACGACCACAATTTTTGTTTGGACATTGGGCAGCGAGCAAGACCACATTTTGCACTGCATTGCGACTGGAGATCCTTTGCCCTCACTGAAATGG
>JAAXNX010002619.1:0-12887 GCA_036491905.1 Folsomia manolachei
AGTTAATTATGATTTGCGTGTCACCTTAGGAAGACCAGTCTAATATTGTACTGATAAGATGAATGACACAGTAATAAAGGAAATCAATCAATCAGTTTAAAAAGTGCAATTGATGAGATCAGTCTGGTAACATTATTTTCATACGGATAACAAAATCTGGTTGCATAACCCACGAGATGAACCACTACACATTCATGTGGCGAAGTCATGTCGGTTTAATAAGTATAGCAATGAAACAGTAGGGTAACAAGTCCATTTTGGAGCTTAGTCTAAATGGTCAGTTACACATTATCTCATTTAATTACGGGCTTTAAAACGGATTACAAAAATAAAATGTTGAATTGTTAAAAAGTACCCAGAGCCAACCCTTTCCTAAATTCTAAAGGTTTGAAAGGTTGGCTGGTTACATGTGAGCAAATATGACATTTAGTTGCTGTATGGTTGTGTCTGACAATGCGTGTTTTAAGCCAAGGAACATTTACATATATTTCCGTACATGATAAAATTGTTTATTGTAAATTTCTAAATAAATCCATCAAAATACATAACAAGAATATTTAAATCGTTCGTGACCTTACAACTAGATCTTATAACTACTTTTAATGGTGTTAATACTTATTTCATTTATTTGTCCCTGGTTCAATAGCTATGGAAAATCAGTCATCAACTTTCGAGCCGTGTCAAAACTAATCCTGTCGGCAGTACCTCGAGGACAAACTTTCTGCAGGTCACCGCGGATCGGTTTTGATGCAGTGAAAATAATGCGTTTCTCTTCCGGTCCTGGAATTTGGATTTAATTTGTTCGATCATTCATCAATTCGTAAACAATTTGCTCATTATTTCCAAAACAAACTTTTTATGTACCTCCGTGCTCGGGATTATAATGAAAATCCTCACATTCAGGATCCTGGCTAAATCCCATCAGTTCCCGAAGCAGGGTGGCATAACGTTGTGTCGTTGTTAGAAATACCACAGCGGGTGGCCAAGGATTTTCCTCTTCTTTAAACGCTGTTGGCCTCGGTGCTAAACAAATATAAAAATTAAAATCAAACAGATGAACCTTCCGAGCAAAATAGTAAAATAAATATACCATCCAAAAAATATTTGACACCAGGATAATGCCCTGAAGAATATTCTTCAATGAACAAAACATCTTCCATCGGAATAAAGACAGGAAGTGATTGCAACCCTAAAACACAACATTCTCACACAAATTACAAACCAAATCATTTCATAATCAACTAGTTTCTTACGATTTTGACTCGGAGTCGGTGGAAGAGTAAACATGATTCCTTTCTTGGAGAAAACGACATCCATTTCTTCCTTTAGATTAGGAAGGTCACAGCAAAAACTCCCAATCTTCACCTGGACACAGGTCATAGTCGCCAAGGGGATACAAGGGCATGTCGATGGGAACGCTGGAATTGACTCAGTTACTCAAAAATGAAATATTTTTTTACGACGCTCGACTTACATGGAATGTCCATAAATGGTGGCGGTGGCGGCGTTAGTCTTTGTCTCTTAACTTCGCATACTTGTCTTTCTTCGGCAGCTTTTCGTTTTCCCAAGCTTCTTTTTGATTCCATCCCACTGGTTTGCTCGACTTTGTCCTGCTCCTGTTTATTGTTTTCCTTTCGTGTTTTCACTACCGAAATAGGGAGAACGGAAGACACGCCATTATCCAAATTTTTCTTAGTAATCCCTGTCGATGTAATCTCTTCATCTCTGCCAACTTCCGATTTCTCATCTGACACAGCAGCAAAATAGCCGGTAGTGGTAGTAGCCTGAGTCTGAGCTGGAAGCTGTTCAGCATATCCGTTAGTATCCTCATTTTCCTCTGCCGATGGCAATATTTCGATCAGTTGACTTTCGACCGCCGCAAAACTCAGGTTTGCAATGTCCTTCATACACGTCAGTACTCCAACCAGCTGTTGATTGGAGTCATACACGGGTGCAGAGTGTCCCCCAGCAATGACAAAGAAATCCACGGTCTTTACAGGCTTGGTGTTGCAAAGATTTTGAACCAGCGTCTCCGGATCTTCAAAGGATGAACTCAAGTCCTGCTTTCTATGATGCACAGACATCTTGGGTGACTTTGGCTGATTAGTAGATTCCTGACTGGGACCACTCTGACCTTGACCACTGTGACCTTGACCTTGATCCGCATCAGCCAACTTCGCACCTGAAAATCAGAATTACGTGAATTTCGACCCTGGCAAAACTCTGTCCTTAACTCACCCAGCACCACCACGGTCAGCTTCATCTTGGATTTAAGAATGGCGACAAGCTCCTCTGACCTCTTTTCAAACTCGGACATCTGACACTCAACTTCGGTCAGTTGTGTAACACAATTGCTACAGGAGGAGCAGCAGGAAAGTCCCATGACATTTAAGTCATCCTCCTCCACCCCCTCCTCCAGATCCGCCCTCACCCCAAAACTCCGGAGAAGGTTGAGCTGCTGCACTGGGGTCAACGAGAGGAGCAGCAGGAAAGTCCCATGACATTTAAGTCATCCTCCTCCACCCCCTCCTCCAGATCCGCCCTCACCCCAAAACTCCGGAGAAGGTTGAGCTGCTGGACTGGGGTCAACGGGAGTTTGAGGCTGACTCTCCGATACCTCTTCCACACGTAGGGGGACAAGGGGATGGAGCAAATCAGGCAATTATGCAACCGAGGTCCTTTTTTCTTGGGTTTGTCCGCATCAACAGCTGGGGACGAAACGCCGGATTTCGACATTTTGAACTCCTACCTGAAAAGGTCAAAGATGAGTATTCAGTTGACACGTCAACATTTTGAGACACCAACGAATTGAATGCATTAATAGTAATTTACGAGTAATTTAAAGTACCAACCTTAGTAATTGGGTCAATGTCACTTTCCTAACCAACAAGTTTTTGGTATTTAAATGTCAAACGTTTTAAATTGTAAAAAAAATTGAGAAACGGAGTCACGCAGCGCCGCTCCCAGGTTTGAATGAGTAGAGCGCCTGGTATCAGTTGAGAATGTGCAAAATCTACATCCTTGCCAATTATTGGCGAAGGGTGCACCCTTGGAACCATGACTTACTGGTTAAATAGCAACTAATTTAACATCGAATATGAAGTCTCGACCACCAACAAGTAGAATGCAAGAATTGACAAATCTGTACTTGGTCCTGAATTTTATAAAATATTGAAATTAATTTATTCAAGCCTTTAGCAAATTAGTAGCAAATCATATATTTTTGATGGATAATTAAGTTTTAATGGAAATGATATTCAAAATAAATGGTAAATTAAATACAAATTAAAACCCAGTCTCCGGAGGAACTGCAAATAACTGACACCGTGACGCCTGGAAATGCGCGTGTGGATCAACTGAAGTAATCTTGACTCCACAAAAGCCAGCAAAAATAATTTTGACACTTTGTACAATGCATTGAGTTGCATCCCGATATTTTCTGAAACCAAGGATCCTCATTGTAATAAGGAAAGGATAAGCAGCTTATCAAAGTGACTCACCTCAACACTGGCATTGCAACTGGGACACTTTTTGAAAATATTTTTAATCAGCTCTTCACTGGCGTCATTCTCCAGTTTCCTTTGACCCCTTGTTTCCTGTTCCAATCGTGCCCGTTCTGCCTCATCTGCGGCAGCATATCTTTTTATGTGGGCGGTCATCTCTTCATCCGTCATTCCACAAGGTGCGGCGCCATGATAAGCTTGATTGCATCCGGAACAAAATCGGTAATCGCACTGGCGACAGTAGCCATACTCCGTTTCCGTGTAGACGGGTCGCTGACATTTGGGCATTGGACAGTATACCTGATTCAAAAATATAAATTGAGCTTATCACCAATTAAAGTGCATCCTGATTGATAAGTGTGACACTCACAATTTCCGGAATATCACTCAACCTCGTGGCAAGAAGCATCTGATCCAACTTATCAAAAAGGTCGGGGCTCACAATTTGTTGAATAAGATGATGCGGAGCACTAAGCTCACATTTGGGTGTGGTGCATTTCAGTCCATGAATTTCCCCGGTGCTTATCTGCGTCTCGAAATAAGCCTTGAGACAAGACTGACAAGAGCTTTTGTGAGAGCAACCCAAGTCCACCATTTCCAGGGGATTGACATCAGTAAGACATATGACGCAGGTGGGCAAATCTTCGAATTTTTTTACTTCCTTAATTTCGGCTACAGCACCTGCCACCGGGATTTTGTCCGCGATTTTACTGCCAAAATAATAAACAAGTAATTAAAGCAAATTAAAGCGCAATAATTAACCAGTTAACTGGTATTTTTTTAATACCTGGAATGTTTGCTGGAGCTAGGATCACTATCTCGACGCTCTTGCTTCAAAGGTCCATTCGCCGCAACTTGTGCCGGATGCCGAAATTTACACCCTGCCTTTCCACAATTTCCAAAGTATTTACACAAAATTGTAGTATGATTGTAGCGACAATTTGTTCTGGAACATGATTCATCAAATCTGCAAAGACTCTGGTTGGGATGATTAAAATAGCAGCCATTAGTTTTGCAGTCGCTACCCCATTTACAGGTTTTGCTTGGACCCTGCAAACGCCAAATGGAATTATTGTGCGAATTGTGTTCGTCAGTTTTTAAAATACCTTATTGTCAACTGCTGCCAGTGGTTTAGGATGTCGAAATTGGCACCGGGTATTAGTGCAAGTGCCAACAAAGAAGCATGAAATAGTGGGATGGTTGTAGAAACAGTCATTCCGGAAACAGTTGTCTCCGTAGCGGCATTTTTCCCGATTTGGATGATTAAAAGTACAGCCTTTTGTCCGACAGTCGTTTCCAAATCTGCATCTTACCAGCCCATCCATGGACGTCTTAGATCGGGTCATTGGGCTGATCATACAATAAAAACCAACTTAGTAAATTAGATATTGAAAATCCGGATGCAACGGATGGCTGGTATTGTATTTTCATACAAATTGCAAAGGTGGTTTCCACCTTGAGAAATAAATTTGTTTAGTGAGTAAATATGAAAAATTAGCATACCTGTTAAGTGGACTCCTCCATGACTCGGAACTTGATCCGCCTCGGACCCTCTGATACGAATTTGAAGCCGCATTCTGCTCCTTAGGGCAGGGTCCGGAGACCTGAGTCATTCTAGGATTATGCACTCCACCCCCACCCCTGATACTCGCCACGCTGCGCTCTATTGATGTCAAACGTAGTGGAGGTTTTACATCCTTCTTCTTTACGCCCTGCTGGAGATGGACACTCTTAACCCCTCTCTGGTTGGCACCACTCTCCGCACCCAGTTTCAGGGCGTATCTCGTTACCAAAGATTTAGACAGTGTTTCCGACTTGGTCGTGGCTTCTACGAAACTGGTCTTGTACATGGCGTCAAGAAACCGAGGATCTGAGGTGGAATAATCTTTCGCCTTCTTTATGGCCTTGAATATTGTCGCAGCTCGCATGTAAAGGATGTAAGCTTGCTCCTCGTCCCCAGCGGAAAACGCTTTAACAGCTTCTGTCATCAGTTTCGTGCCGGAGGTTAGAAGGCTGGAAAGAGGAAATTGAAGACAAGTTTTTAGACGCTTAATAATTCAGGAATAAATGTGTCACACTTACATTTTAGCCTTCGTGTTTTGCAAGACGAGAGGAGAATAGGGCGTCGTTTCAATTTGGGCGTTGAGCTCTTCAATACTTTTACACAGGTAAATTTCCTTCTTCTTGATATCCGCCATAATTCCAAAACTGTAGTTTAGTACAAACTTACATAAAACAAATGTAAAACTGAGTTATTTGGATGAATTTGCAATCTGTTATTTTAAAAACTGTAATTGACTTGTGGACAAATATACACTTTAGTGAAATCAATCAGTTCCTAGGACACAGAAATTAAAAGTTCACTAAAATCTCGATTTTATGATCTAAACGAGAACAAAGAGGTTTCCATTTTCTCCGAGTTGAGTCATTCACTGTGAAAGAACATGAGTTATAGTTAGTTTAAAGTTTAACTAATAACTGACTTAGTACTAACTTATACAAGCAGTTTGTCAAGACATGCTTTAGCTAATTTTAAATAGGTTTTGTTTATGTTATAGATCTAAGTATATCTAGTTATATTCATGTTTGCTCTGCTCAATCAAGTGGTATTATATGTTCTTTTACTCCGTTGGGTTTTATGCCGACTCGGCATTCAGTTATAGGTACAATGTCAAACTACTTTTTAGATTCCCCAACAATTTCCAGCATTTGGTCATGTTCAATTTGTTTACAGATCTTAATTTCAGAAAAGTTCACATTCTGTGAAGTCGGGTGTTTCAGTTAATAATTTGATTATAGTCAAGATTCTTGATATTATGTAGTTGTCAAACGTTAAACAATCACCACAATCCATACTTATCATCATTCATCATCAAACAATAATTCAAAATAACAAACATTTAACATGGCTACAAACTCCAGTTACAAAAGTTATGCCAGTGTAACATCTAACAGCCTTATTTTCTGCGTGATTTGCCAAAACTCTGGAAAAATGATCCAGCGTCCATGTGGCCACTATTTATGCAAGGATTGTTGGAGGGTTAGACGGAAAGACGTAGAATTTTATTTATGCCCAGTCGATTACAAAGAGGTCAGCCGAAGTTGGATGGATAGGCTGAAGGACAAGGATTTCTTGGAAGTGAGCATTCTTTCAGGGTCCAAATTGTCTAGTTCTTCTTACATGCCCTTGGAGAAAACTAGTCAGCGTCAGACTACTTATGGGACTGACTTTAGAGTAAGTTATGTTATCAGTTGTCTAACAATATATGGATTGGTAACAAGAAATGTTGAATTTATTGTGGACATTGTTTAATTTTTAGCCTTCAATACGATGCCCAAAGTGCAAAAATCTGAGCCAAAGCTGTTACCCGGCCACGTCAATGGGGAGTTGCAAAGCGTGTGATTTCGTATTTTGTACCTCATGTGGCAAGGACTTTCATGGAGGGCTGGATTGTGCTGCTGACCAACTACTAGAAGATCTTGATAAGGGTAATTCCAAGGTTCATAACGAAGTTGAGGGTCCTTCAAGTCCCAAATGTGATTCCGGACTTAAATGGCCTCTTGTGAATTCAAAAATCACGCCTGTAGAGGATTCTAGGGTCGCCAAACAATTTGAAATTGGTATGTGCAGCTCATGATACGCTTTGTTTTGTAATGTTAACATTAATTGCTCTTATTTTTATCAGATTTCTACACCCCAGACGCTGAATCTGCCGTGCCAGAGAATTTTAGTGGTGACGACATTACCAAAGCATTCCTCGACCCCACAGACTTCCTTCCATCTCGTGGAAAGTGGCCTTGGGACACTGTAACGCCAAGGGAATTGAATTCCTGTCCTCCAAAGTTTCAATCCCTCCGACCCCGTCACTGGGTGGAGGATGAACTACTGGAAAACTCGATTAAAGTGATGATCCACATGCGAGGATTCCAGGAACATGTCGCCTTCTTAGAAAGCTTTTTAATGAATTGGAGCCTAAGGAAGAATATTGAGGATAATGGAGAACTCTTAAAGTAAGCAAATTATTATTTGTTTCATTATTGGAATCCAAAATCAATTAAGTTTGATCGATTATTAGGGTCCTCCATGAAAAAGAACTTTCCACCAAAGGAAATGATTATATCCCTGGTAAACACCGAATTCGGCGGAATCGGAGGACATTGGATTCTCTGCACAATCCACTTACCCACAAAAACGGTGCTGATTCAAGATTCTTCTCTTGTCTTGACTGCATCTTACTACAGAAAAGTCTTTTTCCTTCTCCTTCACATCCTCCATTTGGCATTAAAGGACTTTAAACCGGAAGAATGGCGTTTGGTTGTTAGTCTGGATGCTGTTCAGCAAACAAATGCTTACGACTGTGGCCCATTAGCTGTCTGCAATGCATTTGGGGTCATGAATAAATTACAGGTTGATGTCCTACCAAGAGGAGACTGTGTGAGGGAGTGGTTGCTCCGAATTCTGACAAAATTTGAGGATGACTTGAAGGAGGCCCCACAGGAGGATACGCGAGGAATATCTTTTGTGACTCCGAAAGTATTTAACCCCACGGGATTAAAAATCCATTACGAATTTTTCAGGAATAAGAATTTGTTCAGATTCCGACCCTAGCATGTAATTTTGTACATTTTCTACATTATAACGGATGAATTATGAGTTACAAGTCTAAAATATCCAATTAACTTTATGTCATTATTTTCTTAAATTCATGTTTTTATTGGAATATTAATGAGAATATAAGAAACCACTGCAAATGATGAAGTATTCAGCAGTATCAAGATTCAGATGAGAATCTTTTTCCTTCTAGGTTACAAGTTCAAGGACGCTTGTTTCCCAAGATTTTCCCATTTCGNAATGAGAATATAAGAAACCACTGCAAATGATGAAGTATTCAGCAGTATCAAGATTCAGATGAGAATCTTTTTCCTTCTAGGTTACAAGTTCAAGGACGCTTGTTTCCCAAGATTTTCCCATTTCGCCACGTTTACATTTAGTTATTAATGTATCTTATAAGTGCTTGTGTCTGACTCCTTTCCTTATATCCGAAACCGGGAGGTGGGCAGAGATTTATTTATTTCCGCATGAATCTGTTACAAGAGCATCCAATCCATGGTTCAAGTATAAAGTATCAGTATCAGGATGAAGATGTAAAATCTCGAGTTTTGGTGGACAGCGTTTGAAATGCTGCATTTCTTTTTTCTTGCCAAACTAAAAATAATGATTACAACTCACAGATTTTTTGCAATTTCACCTTCCTCCCACCTTCATCCTTAGTGAAGCAATGTCGATACGACACTTTCCTTATGTCGACAAGGTTTAGTTTGATCTCTAACTCACATCTTGTCTCGATTGACTACACAATTACCCAGTTTCATCATTAGTTGTCAAAATAAAATACAAAGTTCCTTCCATCATTAATGTCACGAAGTGGTTGACATTTTGGGAAACTGGGTTATGGGCTCATGGAAGCTGAGAATATTAAAAAATCGCATAAACAAAAGTTCTCACACCCTCTACCCAATAAAATAGGACTTTTTTTGCTTACTTGGGACAAGGAAAGGATTAGATATGTTTCAATACTAAATATAAATTGATGTGTGGGCATTTTATTCCGGGCATGTTTCCAACTAGTTGCAAAACCAAATATATCCCCTAATATTTGGCACGTTAGCTAAATATAGGTGCAACTTTGCTAAGAGGATAATCAAACCACCTACTATTTATCAGCTTCAGTACTTATCATCATCTCCCTAACTCGGTCACCGTTCCAATTATTCACCACTTGAGAATTTTGTCCTTTTCTCCTCCTTCTTCATTTTAGCATTCGGTGGTTCTGCAACATTTCGCAAATCTTGTTCCAAGTCCAAACCAAATCTGTTTAGTGTAACGAAGAAAAAGGAAGAAGCAACTGCTTGCATCTTGTCTCCCATTTCGCAACTCCATTCCGCATTCTTAGGTATTAAGAGGAATTTTTGGCGATTTGTACCTAATCAGAGAGACATTGTTTAACATTTAAAAAACAATAAAATTGTAATAAAATTGTAAATTTTTTATAATTTTTACAGGAACTTTGGAGAAAATGTCGCTATTTCCGTACGACAATTTGAGGGCTCGCTCATGTAAAAATTTATCAAATTATTTTGGCAAATTAAATCTTGCTCAATTTTACACAATGTTAATTGTTTCCAGTGTCCCGAGCTCTCACGCCCTTTGTCAGCATTGCAGAGCTGGATGACGCCAACCAAACCGTGTCTCGAAAACATTACTCTTATCGATCCTCCACCGTCCCCCTGCCTGACACTACCATCAGCCGAAGATATTATGGTGGTAAGATTTCATTCTATTGGCAAAATCTACCATTAAACTCTTCTAACTTCGAAATCTTCTCATATCCAGATTGGCTAACCACACCAATCTACTCGCCCGTGCGTTACCCACTGACCCGCTACCGATCCAGCTACTACTACGACGACATCCTGCCATATTCTCGATACCGCTCGGACTACGGGATGTCTCTCCTTCCTTATTCGGATTACGGGAATTCTATTGCCCGGATTACAATCCGAACCCCACCCCCAGTCAATAACTATTTGCAACCAATCTATAAAACTTATCGGAACTACTCCTCTCCCCAGTATCATTACCACACCCTTCCATCACCAACACCAATTGTGAGGCATGAAACCTACGCCCCGATTTATCACTACCACTACGAACCGACTCGAACCAGGACCACTACGACGACAAGGACGTACCGTTCCTTGCCCACGTACACACCCATTTATGACACGAGCTACTACTGGACTTCTAGATATCTTTATTAAGTTAGAAGTGCAATTGAACGAGTTTCAAGAAAATTTGTGCAAGAAATTTCTGCATTTTCTTGAGATTCAAAGCTTGGTAAATGAAATTATTAAAAATTTTGCTTGGAAAGGAATTTAAGGGATTGATTGACAAAGTTTTGGATGGGACGGTTGAATTGAATCCACTGCCAATTACTATGAATTCCGTCTGTATTAACTGTAATATTATGCAATATCTAACAAACATGTACCTTAAACCGAACTAAAGGGGTTTTACGCTTTGGTGCTTGATTACTGTGAATTATTACACAATTGTGAAATTCATGGTATAATTAATTGGATGTATTTTAATGAAGAATAAAATTACAAACGATGATAATACAAAATCTTTTGATTTGGAATGTCTTTGAGGAAGTCATAAAAATAAATTAGGTTAGATTACATATCTAATAAGCACATGACCATAAAAATGCAGTTGGAACGTTGCAAAATTATTAATTTCTGGATATACCTGCACATGGCTGTAATCAATCTTTGAAAAAATCATTAACTCTAAGAGACATGCAATTCGCCAATCATGCACAATCAAGAGAAATGCTTCAATTTAATTACTCAGATTGGGAAACTAAAACTAACTCGGATAACTCTGATATCATAACTTTGACTCTTACTTTATCCAACCTGCTGAAAAAGTGTTCTTCCTTGTCTCACTCCCGATACCTTTCATTTTTATACATTTCTTGAAATTTAGTCACCTTGCTACTTTAAAAAATGGACATTGAAGGAATCTGGTCTGTCATATCAACATACAACAAGTCTTTTCGTTATGTTTGGACATTTCCTGTCTACTACAATCCTTCTGCTCAGCAAATTTCGCACTTGCCCCGCCATGGTTGTCATTATCGTTTGTGGCTTATCATAGTGGGAGGGACAGTGATTTTCAATTTCCTCTGCTCTGCGGCAACCCTACTTTGGACCAACTTTCTGTTCACCAATCCTCTCAGCATATTGGAAATCTTTTGCAGTATCATGGTTCTAATTCTTACAGTTTTCGGATGTTGCGTAGTGTTTGGGGTCAATGCTTGGATGGAGGTTTCTATTGCAACGGCGAGACAGATGCAGAAGGATTTCGATACCTTAGCTGAAGGCAAGTTTGCTTATTTGCATTTTGGGAATTCAGTGTGTCATCAATAAGTAACTTTTCTCACTAATCAAGCATTATATTGTAATTGCCATTGTGATTACTTTCCAGTCACTAAAGGAACCCAAATCAGTCAACCCATTAAAACGTCAAAATTCATGACAAGGTTACTCCAACTTGTCATGGTTCAACTGGGTGTAGGTCCTCTGCTTTTGATTCCATTCTTCACCTACCTGAAGATAGATCCACCATTCACCTTTCTCAAGTTAACTTGAACGAACAACAACATTGACGCAAACCCCAATACTTATAGCCCGAGCACTTGTCTTTTTTGTCATGATAATTGAGTTGCATCGAATGCTGGCCTTCTCAGTAACTTTATTAGTACTGAACATGTCCCGACAAATTGCGTACATTCAAATCTTGGTCCGTTTAATTGAGCACGATATGAACACTACAATAATTCATCGCCTTCGATGGACCAACATTCACAGGAATATCTTATTCTACCGAAGGCACTGCATTAATTGCCAGCATTATCGAGAATTGTTTACACAAGCCATGTCTCTTTTTTTCTTCTGCTCATTCTTCCTTTGTGTAACCTACAATTTTGGGACGGTTAAACTTTTCCAAGTCCTTTCTCCTGAGATGTATATTGTCTTTCCTACCTTATCTGTTCTTTCCATGACCGTCGTAGCTGTGACGCTGCCACAATTAATTGAATACCTTGGAAAGACGGAAATGGTTGTGAATAAGCTCAAGGAATCTGTGCGTCTGTTTAGTGGAGTACAAAGGAAATGGTTGGATAAGAAGATAAAGTCCTTGCGACCAGTAACTGGAAGGGTGGGGCTGGGTGGATTTGTAGTTTTTGAGATGGGACCAGCCACCAAAGTTACATTGTTTGGTGCCATCGTCAACTACACAATTACTGCATTGTTGTCTATTGATGTTTAAGTGGGATTGTTTGGTTAGTTATTGAGATGACAATTAAGTATTTTTGCATTTACATTCGATTAATAATTGTGGAAATTCTCTGCACTTTCGTTGATTTATTCAAAACTTTCAATTTACAACTCAAGACCCATTTCCTTTACACAAACTGCAAGATAAATTTCAAAATTCATAAATACCAATGATTTTCATTACCATGATTTCTGACATGAGCCCTAATTGTAAAATTATATTTGATTCCTTAATTGAACCCAACCCTTGAGCGTTTAATAACTGTAAATAAACTTGTTAATTAAAAATTAACAATATTCATGCACATATATTGTAGGTTATGCATAGTCACTCAATAACAATCAAGCAACAAAGTTACGTAAAAAGGCCGGACAATTTCTATCAATTCAACAAACAAATATTCATGAGCTCAAAAAGTGCATAAAATGTAATTCCGGCTAATCAAATCCATTAAGCATATATAAGTATAATATATGCAT
>JAAXNX010002620.1:0-12887 GCA_036491905.1 Folsomia manolachei
AATTTGATGATTTCTCGGCACAAACACACCCACTCTGGTCTAATCATGTCGCACGAACAAATGCAATTGCTTTGTTTATTTAAGGATACAATTCACAACATTTGGATCAAAAGGAAATTGTGGGATGAATATTTTAAGCTGATTAAATCCAGCCGTTGCATGGTGTCGGTGTGGTTGAAACCCACAGATTTACGGCTTGGCTTTTTCTAAAAATAAAAATCGGAAATCAAATTTTAACACCCGGATTTACGTGTAAAATAATTTTTAAGTAGCAATCGTATGGTATACATCTTATTAAGTCCCAAAACAGGTCTTAATTCACCATTTATTATAAGTCAAAGTCAAATGAAAACTTTCACTGCATTTGTTCACATTTTGCAACAAATTGTGAATGAACTTTGTTGTAAAATAAAGTCATAATCAAGATAGTCAGAGAGTATACCAAACTTCAAAGGATTTTAGCAGCAGTTGGTGAAAGTAAAATTTGGCAATACTAAAAAATAGCTACCGAGTACAATCATGTGGCATGAAAAACAGAGACATAGACATGCAATATATATGGATTCCACATTAATTTCAAACTGGAAACTCCAAGAGGATGTGGAATGACAAGTGTAAATACTTATCAAAATGATTCATCTCGAGCTGGCAGACTTTTATAGAACTCATATATTAGAGAATGGAAACAAGTGAGTGTGAGTTGGCGTGACTCATCCAAATCAAATCTGAACTTGGCAAAGATTCCTGTTTCTCATCCTTTCCTTACTAACTTGTCTTGCCGGGTTTCGGTGGTAAACCTGCCACAAATCTGACAAGGAAAAGCACCGTTTGGAGAGATTTCATTCCTTCTCAACTTCTGAATGTCACGTCGAGTTGGATCAGAATGAAAGAAAATTTCAAATAATTTGGTAACTTTAGTTTTGACTGTAGTGATGGAAGCTCCCAGATGAGTATGCATAGAATAGAAATTGCGAATTTTCTTTGCCTTTGCAAAGTGCAAGTAATGCATGTATTTATGAGTATGTGGATGAGCGGCATTCCATGCCAAGAGTCGAGGACGGCGAAAGGATTTCAATATGAAAATTATGCCACTACACTGTCATGTTGGAATGTTTTGCCTTTTCGACTGTTCTATTTGATGTGCCTTAAGGATTATGACAAGGTCTGGAAGCAATTTTTCTGCAAACCAAATAATGTCGGGTTAAAGTAAGTGCCTGCTGAAGTACCATGTATTTCGTGCAAAGTTTGCATACATAGGTATAACCTTTCAAAATACGGCAACTCGTCGCCAGCAGGACAAAAGGAGTAAATATGATTGTACTTATTTGATTTGGTTTCTTTGAGATTGTTTGCAGTTGCAAAAAATATACATTTCCAGATGTGACACTTTGTTTGTTCATTTTTTAATTTTTCACAAAGCTCAACATAAGTTCTTTTGCACATTAGTTTTCTCGTTATAAATTTTTTGAGATGTTTCCTGTGTGAAGCACTTTTAAGCAGGAGGAAAATAAACGAAGTTAAAGATTAATTTTGATTTCCACGGTTCTCAACCGGTTTAAATAAACTTTTCTTTGCGGCATCTTTAGAGATCTTTGCTAACAAAATTTTCATATTACTACAGTTAATCTCAATCTTTTCAAGTTTTTCTGACATATTTCACTGTGGAAGAGTTTGTTTTCCTCTCAATCTTCTGGGCTCAAATTTTGAAAGCTGTCAGCAAATATGTTTTCACAGCACTTGGGTCTCAAAAACTCTTACTTCGAAACCTTACTTATTTGGTGGTTGAATTCGGAATCAATTCATGGAACCTTTAGGGCATTCCTTTATCATGATAACACACAAAGGTAAAACGACAGGATTCAATATAAAAGTATTTACCTTTTGAAGCGAAATTCTTTTTCTATTTCATTTTCTAAGCTGTATGTCCGTAATTTCTTAGAATTTCTTTCATTAGACAGTTTTTGCCTAGGGTTAACAATAAGCTGTAGTGCCGCCTATGTACAAAACAACACTATATACTCTCATGCAGGAAAACAATACTTCAAGTAAAAAAAAAGATTGGCTCTTTGTGTAAGGTGCTTTCTCCCCGCAGCTTCCGGCAATACGATGTTTTAGAATTATAAAACCCAAACTGAATCTTTATACTTATTGCTATATTCGTTCCGCCTTTTGACTCAAGAAAACCAATTTCGTTTTACAAAACTGCGGATAAATTCCTCCATGTTTTTCAATAGCTCACGAAGATATGACATCCTGTGTCCACCTTACTACACAGTAATACATAGGCTACTGTTGAAGAGTTGGTATGACAAATCTGGACGAAAATTGCAAACTCTGATTTGTGTGGACTTATCGTTTGTAGTAAGTGTTCGGACTTTCTCTTTCCATTGATTTGTACTCCCCGTATTTGCCTTGCATACAAAGTGAGCCCAACGAGATCTTTTCTTTCTACTAAAATGTGTGACCAACCTCTCATTTGTTTCTTTTGCTCCGATCCCTCAAAGGAATTCCCCACTTTCACCAAATCATGGGATTGTGACCACCTACACAGGCATTCCTAGATTTCCTGTACTCGCGATTACATTTGGTCCACTCGATTTTTTCTTTGTTTTCTTTAACTGCTTCCTTCCCAAATACTCGCTCACCGCCTAGTCCAGAAAAGTGTGTTGGTCTTTCTTGAGTTGCGTACATGATACACGAAATTCCTCCGTCGGGGCTTCCTTTCCTATGAAAGCTTTGTAGTATGCTGTGTAGTGTTTTTAAACCCTAAGGTTCAATCTAGTCTCAATTCTGCAGCTCTATAGTCCAATTTCTGCTACACAAGTCCTTGGTGAAGGGAAAGTCCTCGAATCTTTTCCTGAGTTGTAGGAAAAACCGTATACAATATAATCTAACATGAAATGGTGCATAGTGGGGTTCAACTTCTTATTCTGTTCCAAATGACAACTGCCTTCCCGTACGGTACGAGTGAGTGATCTTTCCTAGAGTAATACGATTTGATTTCGATTTCAACCTGGAAGCTATCACTTCCTCTGTCACGTCTTAAATTCAATATTCTTCGAGTTTAGTTGGGTAGAACGCAGTTGAGATAGGTGGATAAGCACTTTATGGTACAAGAAGAAAAAAATGCTTCCAGGTTTGGTTAGAGTGAGAAAGTAAGAAAAACTGAGATTGCTACTAGATGAACTATCAACCGCATCATTTCTCTTTGGCAAAAGCTGACGGAATCAATCCGACAACCAATCCAATGTATCCGATATTGAGGACGGAGAACTTTGTGAAAAGTATGAAACTGACTTGTGGTTGACGAAGTCGACTGCTATGTCATATTACTTCTAAAGCTTATTCTAGATTCATATATTATACTGCACGGATTCCGATCAAAGATAAAACAGTGGACAAGATATTACCAACGTCTCTTGTGGTGATATACTGAAAAGAAATTTGTAGCAATCAATACAGATATATGGAACTATGTACAGTTTATTACAGACCATTTGGTGATTTGGTTTTTTGAATGGTAACTCTAAAGTAAGTGGTGAAATTGCATGGAAAGTGAAATAAATAGGTTGGTCTTTGGAGGTTCTCCTAAAATGTAGTTACGAGCGTAGCTGAGGGTCTCTAACAAATGGAGTGAGTGCTGTCTGAGTCTTGTTGCATGGCTGACTGCTGTATTGGTATTGTTGAGGCTTTTAGATGAAGTTGGTCCAAAATACTTTCCCTTTACACGAGCTTTGTGGCATGGAATAGCATAGCAGACAAGGTACATGCCCTATGGTAACTTGAATGTAAATGGAGCGAGGTAAAGGATAAAATATATGACTCGAGTCCTTCCAAAGTAAAAGTCCTCTGGGAATAAAAGTTTGTAGGAAAAGTTGAAAAGTTGAGTTTGATTAGTTTGCATTTTTAATTTAAAGAGTAGCTGTGTACCTAAGAAGTGGTAGTGTTGGTGTAGGATCTATAGATAAGTAGAGATGAAAGTTTGCTTTCACATGGAAAAGTCAGACGTAGCAGTTTCCTTTTTTCATAGAATAAAAATTGCCCAAGAACTTTGATAACATCTGTCATTTACAAGAGTAGGAGAACAGGGGAAAACTTTTTTCGAGTGTCAATTTTTAGTGCAATATGGATTTTAATGCAGGGACTTGTCGACAGCTGGTATAAAATCAGTTTCCTTTGATCGACGTACCAGTCACTTTTATGATATGTGACTTGTCACAAAGTGCATAGCCTGGCCCGGGCAGACTGCCCGTTTGCACCACAAAATAGGAATTCCAAAAAATTGAGTTTTGCACACTGTCATGTTACCATTACCGAAATATGTCTTCAATTTAAAATTCTTTTTACATTCCTCAAATTTCAGTACAACTCAAACAACACTATTGCATGAAAACCAACAGCATGTTTTAGTGAATATCATTGTTTAAGGCATTTGTATAGTTTCAAGACTAAAATAAAACTTCCAACACTCTCGGGTATCTGGGCAAACAGTTTTGGCCTTTTTTCTATTATTTCTATTCCAACAGAAAATTGACTCTTTTATTTCACTCAATTTCATTTTGGTGAAATTCTTCAAGATCGTAAAAAAGGATACATTGCCACATATCTTCTAGGAGTCAGGCGTCCGTGTTTTGTGAATGCATGACCGCTTTTTTGGACTTCACTTTGCTCTTCTTTCGAGGAATTCCATTCGAGAGAAAGGCGGATGCATGCAAACTTGATTGACTCCAACTGGCTTGTTCTATTTCATGTTCATGCCATCCTTTTATTTTAATTGTAATCAAAGTTCCCGAGTATTGAGATGAGACTGGCTAGTCGGGTCGAGCAATACTTACACAAATAATTCATTTCTAGGCTGAATTACTTCTAAGTTCCTTTTGTGAGATTACATTGAGCAAAGAGTGATAGCTATTGATTCAATTTAAACCGAGAATGATTTGATATTCAATATAATTATGATTCCATCACAAAATATCCGTCTGTTGGAGTTAATAAAGCAAATTTCATACCGATATATCCCCCGGTTTACGAGTCCCACTTCTGGCTTCCTGTAAAGATAAGAGTTATCAAAATATTCCACTTTTCATTGAATTCCAATCTATTAATATAAGGAAAACCAATCAAAGGGAGATTGGAGTATAATGTTGTATTCATTGGAAGGATGTTTAAATATTAATTTCAGCTTGCCGGCCGGATATGGCATGCAGTTGTAGGTTAAGCCAAAGTTAATCACGGCAACGATCTTGATCTTATCGTAATTAAGATTGAACATGGAATTATTGGCAAACGTATTTGGATGTAATGACCTTAGGGCCTTTCATAAAATTGTCGTATACATTAGCTCTCTTTATAAGACTTCGTTTCATAGTATCATATTCGACAATGATTATGGTTTTGTGCATGTTTTGAAATACTCAACAATTTAAGGTCTCTCTCCGCCAAGACAAGTCAAACCAACAAGGATGGATTAAAGATTGTTTCCTTTTTTGAAAGTTGTCAAGATTTTGCTGCCATATCTGTACATGTAGCATGCATAACGTGTCCTTAACTTTTGCATTGTTAAATCTATCGTAATTTGTATACACGTATGAGTGGAGTGAAGGTTGACTGGTTTTTAGTTTGCTGCTTTTTGGTCTGTTAAAAATTACGTGTAAGCAGTGCCACGCCAATTTTGTTCATGTTTTATGGCTTGACCATTCTTGTTCTTGTAAGCTGATGGTTTTAATGGACAAAATACACATAAATATTTATAGTGAGTTATCAGTGTTATAGGACGATACATTATATTTTCATGGTTGCTGAGGTACTTAATTTAGATGATGTCGATCTAAATTCACGAATGATGATAATTTAAAGTGCACAAATTCAAACAGAAATTCTATCAAAAGAAGATTGTAATTTGATTTCTGAGAAGGCGTACGTTTTTACATCGATACCTATTTTTTAAAATAAGCTCGCTGGGATAACGAACCAGTAGTTTGAAATTTTTTACATATAGGGTTTGCCATTACATTAATTAGTTTTTCCATCTATACTCAACTATAATTGTATCACCATTCCCTCTATTCTAATGGCAACTTCAACTGTTTATAAATGAAGTTAAAATATTCAAACCAGATAAATTTGCTTTATGAGATAATTGAATTGCCCATTTCAACAAGTTTTACCATAAAATCTTTTCGGCCATTGCAACTACCTATGAAAGGCATGTTGCTAAATGAACTCGTCCACACAAGCCAATCCAATCCCACAAAGAAAATTTGCACAGGCACGAAAACATTATCCCATTTCCAATTTCTACGTTTATGCTCCTTTTCTTTTCTTGTTCTTGTCCTTACGTTGATGGTCTAATCTGACGACTTTCCGTGACTTCAATCTTTTTGAGTAGCTTGTACGGGCTGGAGTTCTTTTCATTTTATTACCAATAAACCTATAGCCGCCTCCTTGCTAATTCTGTTGCTGGCTATTTCCACTACCAATCAACTCCTGCTCTATAGTTCACCACATTAGTTCAAACTTTTACTTCCAACTAAACTTCAGCACTAAATAGTATCTCACTTGAACTTTTGGGAAGCTGAATCCAGTGGAATTCTGATTTGATTTTAATTTACTTTCTGACTTTCTTTGCGGATTCCTGCTCTGCTTTCTTTATGAATTCCTCTCGAGAATCACAGCAAGAATTCCTTAACCACAAAAGAAAGATTTGGTTGACTTAGTCTAAGAAGTCCACATTTATTTTATACGTATCCACATGACTAACTTAAGCCTTTTGATAAACCGCATTTAAAATTCTGTGCATACTTCCTTTCCCAAACTCAAACTCCATTGTGGTACAATGAGAAGAATTCTAAACTGGGGATCAAAACGTATAGAAAGTCTTTTGTCTCCTTAAAGAAAAACGTTCACATCTCAATCCAAAAAGTACGTCATCCTTACATTCAGATTCCCATTGCATTTCGTAAATTAGAAAAAAATGTGTGCAATATGCTGATTTTGGAATACGCTGTTTTTGGCGTTATTTGCTTGAACTACTTAAACTGTCACGGGTTTCTGCAAAGAAGTCGTAGACCCATTTTATGCACACATTCATTCTTGTTGAGGATTTGTGGGACTACCACAGTCAAAATGTTATGTTCCTTTTTTTATTGGGGTGGATTATTAAACAGATAAAATTGCCGTTATACCTTAAGCAATAAAGGGACTTAATTCTGTAGAAGTGGTTGAGCAATATTGCAGACCCTGGCCCCTTGATAGTAGTAAACCATGCGTTACCCAGTTTCAGTTTTGTATTTAAACTTAGCCTGACAATATTTCAACGTAGGTATTCAGTTGTAATTCTGCATTTGTAATGCGCGAATAGTAAAATGGGCATAAAATTATCATCCTGGAAAATAATAAGGAAGATCCATTAAATGAAACAGCTATTTTGATTTGCAGGCTTCTACAGTTTGTAATGTTTCTAAGAGGTAAACAGTGCTACGAACTGACTAGCTTTATTTTAGTCGTAAAAATCCAAATCTGATGTCATCGTGCAAGTAAAAGTAGAAAGAAAAAGTTTAGCTAGATATATCGTGGGGACAAAGCAAGGTTAACAATGATTTATTGTTACTGCATTACCTACTGATTTTAAAACCAGAAAAAATAAACCTATCCACGATTGTGTTTCTGTAACTGTGGACAAGAAAACTGCAAAAAAAACGCAATTCTGTTACTTCATCTTTATTTGAAGTTCATCGGTAAAATTTTACAATTGTGGTTTATCGAAGGCAATTCCATCTCTTTACCAAAGTAATTCCAATGCTGAATAACGTACACAATATCATAATAATCCCACTGGATACTTCAACAACTGGACTTTCTCCACATACAGCCAGACAACCGCTCATGTCCATGTCAACCCAATCTTGTATTTTGTTCATGAAGATGAAAGTTGGGAAGAAGGAAACCACGACAAATAACCAACTGCCAAGTTGACTTACTTTCTCCGTCTGCTCCTTACGTCTTCAACGGGTTCTACCTCAATCTCGTGAAATGAAATGACTTCACTTTCCCAACTTTTGCATTTGTACTTCCAACTTATAACCAGTCAGTCGGTGTCTACCTATTGCTACTAACATTCCGAAAATAAGTAAACGCAAGAGTTGAGTGTGTTGGATGGTTGGCTACGATTGGGGATGAAGTGAATTGAAGCGGAACATGGCTACATTTCTACATTGCATTACATAGTTTGGTTAAACCTGGTTTGGTTTGGATTGTGTAGATAGTAAGACGATTCGTAGTGAGAGTTGGAATAACGTAACTTGCTGATTCATTCTTTCTTCTCTCACTTTGCTTTACTTTCTCCTACCTTTCTTGGCGCAGTAGTGGTGGTCCAAGAATACCACGGGCTTCATAAAGTGCCAAGTTAAGACTTGCTTCCTGGCGGCCTGTCCAACCTTCTAAAGAAACAAGAAACTTCTCCGACAAGGGACAAAACCGCAAATAAAGTGAGCATTTCATTAAGTAGCGGAGGTGGGATTGAAGATGGAAAGATTATGGGAAAATTTACTTGAAAACTGGATCCTCCGGGTACTCTACTTCCTAGGAGGGAATGGCTTCATTAGTTTCACTCGAGATAAAAAATTGACCAACTCTGAACGTGAAATTATAAGAAATTTTAGAATGTTGTGTTTATTTTTGACACCGTCTGCACGCATAAAAGTCGTTGTAAGGCAATGAGTCATAAATTATTTTCGACAAAAACCAATCATAGTTTATGACTGAAACTCGTGTTGGTTGTCATCACGGTGCATGTGCAAATGAAATTTAATTTAACTGGTTACAGACAAGTAGACAATCTTCTAAATAATGAATTCGCAAGCTTTGGTCTAGTGGAATTTTGAATATGAATTTTGACCTATTTTCCATTTTCATGGTTCCAGTACTTTTTGTAATTATGAGTCAACCTATTACTTCTTTAAAAATTGGAGATATACTTATTTAGTTTTGATCTCCCTACAGCCATTGCCACAACTTGAGGGAGACAGAGAACAATAAATGTTAACAAATCAGAAAGAGGCATGTTAACAAATGTTAGATATTTAATATACTTTTCAATTGTTTTTTTCATGTTTAAAAAATGTGAGAACAAGAATGTGAATATCCTGAAAAACGTGCTGTGAATACGAGATAAACTTTTTCTTCAAAGAAAACTAACTATCTTGAGAATAAGCATAAGCTGAAGAAAAAGAATTATTACTCCTCAGCTCCCTTTTCTAGGAGTTGAGTTTTAGTTGTAAACTGTAAATTTTCTGTTTTCCCTTGCTTTCACTTTTCTCCTTCTCATCTGCCCCGTGTTGGTCGTTACTTGCGGAAATGCTGGATCATAATAATATACATGATACTGGAAGTGGATCCTACCCAAGAAATTGGACCCCGCCCTCTCATGATGAGGTCATTGTTTGTTCCTACAAGCTGGAAAGATTATGGCCACGTTTGATGAAAGTTACGATTACTAGTTGGCAAGATGACAGAGGATTATTAAATATTTGTTTATGTGCTCCCAAAACAAGGTTTTCATGTTTGTTCGTTTCCTCACTTAAGGAAACAATACTTATTTAAAGCCTAATAACAAAATCTACACCTTCTCTGCTGGGCTCGCTGACGTACTGGAATTCACCACCGAAAAGTATTAAATAAAATAGTTGATAGCCATGCTGTCTTCATTAAGGTTGCATTAGTTTCTTACAACTTCAGCTCATTAGTTAATATTAACGAGTCTTGTTATGTTTCTTGATTATGTATGCCTTCCAATTTTACAGCTCATTAAATTAAAACTTTGAAATATGAACATGACAAATTTATACGCATTACTCGGCTTACTTTCATCAGTTGGCAACGAAACACTAAATTATTACATGGTAAATTTCTCTCTCAATAAAATACGACACCAACCCAACCATCTTCTTGATTTACGGAAGACTTTTTTCCTTCCTTTCCTTTAAAGCAGGCGTCAACCGGAAGGGACTGCTTCTTCTTAAAAAATGCGGTATTCAGGTCATCCAAGTTATTTGAAATAATATCCTTCAGCCACAGTGAAACTAGTGAAAGTAGAAAGAAAGCAAAAAACCGTTTAAAATATGAACACGAGACCAGATGTGTCACATCTATTCGAGATCTTGTATCTCGCCATGGCTGTCATATAGAGCAAACTGTTTGCATAACTCGAATGTATACGAGTTGTACGACGTCACAACTTGCTTTCACTCATCCACAAATAGCATTTCCAGCTTCACGAGTATTGCACGGTGTTGTATTAGATTTAAGTTGACAGAAAACCAAACAATCTTGTTTTCGGTTTGAAGGAAGAAAGACGGAGAATACAAGTTGTGAAATGAAATTGCATTACGCCCTTGTCTCCAATTATTAGACGGAGAGGGGAGGGAGTGGTATTGTTATGCAAAATGATGTAATCCGAACACAATCCGGATTTGTAAGTCAGTCAGTCCTCCCTCGCTCTTTTCTTTCGTTAGTTCTTTCACTTAGACTTGGATACAAACAATATAGTTGTGTGACGTGACTCTGTATTTGCCACCATGAGTCTGCTTCTGGTCGCAAGCTAATATAAATGAACCCGACGAAGTTGGGCACATTCCTTTACTCGACTGCGTGCATGGGTTTATTTATTTGTTAGTCCTCATGGAGCAGAAACTAAACTTGACAAACGGGGAAGCTAGAGTGTAGCCCAAAAGTTGGCTAATTTATTTCAAAGTACGTATGCGTACATGTACGCGATGGCAAGGAACGTTGGAATATACAATACTAAGAAGAAACGACATTGTTATGATAATGGGATAAAATTCCATTCTTTGAGAGATGGCAAAAGCATTCCAGCTCATATTTGGCTTTAAATTAGTTCCGCATCCCATCCCATGCCGTGTCAAGGTAGGCAGGCGTAGATGCATAATTGTTTAGTCGTGGTGCGTGAGTATTGAGTAACTAGAGATCCGAGTGTAGGCGTTAAGGAACAAGTAAGATCAGTAGATTCACTCACCTCAATTCTTTTAGCGTACATCCCAGCTGCGTCTTGTTTCTAAATTAATGGGTGGTGAGTGGTAATAGAGATTAATAAAATGCAATCCTCCAGATTTATGTTAAATGATATTCACTCAAATTGGAATTTTGTGAGGCATAATGCAGTTCTAGGATAATGGAGAGCATGTAATATAAATATAAGGCTGCGATTACAACAACGAAGAGGATTTAGGAATGTTTGGGAATGGGTCGGGAAAAATATCTACTTTCTTTTCCTAATGTCTTCTAAACATGAATGAGTAAACTTTCACTTAGAACAGAGACTAGTCTCTAATCCACCAGTGGCATGGAATGTAGTTCAATTGGATTTTGAGCTTACAATTATGTCCAACGAATGAGTTTGGCTCAAATTGTTTCAGAGACATGGAATATATTCATGAGCGTATTCTCCGCAGGAAAAGCTTTGGCATTTTTGAATGTATACTCACATGCATACGAGTAATTTGTGTTGAAGATACGAAAGAACCGTGTGACTTCATGGTAGAGGCAGTGATTCCAATCTAGTTTAGTGCGAGTATTTTACCGAATTTCCACCGAAATAAATGAACTAATTGCAAACGCGTTGAAAGTTGGTTTTGCTCTTGGTCAAGTTGAATGTCGGGTTGGGAGGTCTAGGAGTTGTGGAAGTGGGGAAAGGCAGAAATTCAATTTAGATTGTCTATGGCTTGTTAGCCATTTAGTTCATTAATTCTTTTACTTCATGGTAGTGGTAGTGGTGGTGGCTTTTTAGCGGTGCCTTTTGAGAAAGAAAGTAATTAAATGGACATCAAAGTTTCATTCAAGTTTTGTAGTTTCCGGAGTTCAGAACTCATACTCCTCACATTTCACGTGTCATAAGTCTACAAAGAATGAACAAGTAAATGTTCCAAATGAAATGTGGAAAATAAAATGACAACCTTTAAAGCCATCCACTTAATCAATATGCAAAAACGATAGGCATTTTCAAGAGTTTAAAAAATCGCCGAGATAAGATTTCAATTTATCAGATGATGTCAACGTTTTGTTGTAAATTAGATAATTTACAAAATGACGGATTCTTGTGTTCCACACGCAATTCAATAAATTTTGTTGCGGATAAATTTTAACAAATTGAATTTATTTTTCACATTGTATTTTGTGAGGAAGACAATGTACTGCTATCCACATTTAATTTAATATGTTTTCCCCTATTACTCCAAAATCCACTAGAGCATTTTATTATTTTCACCTCTTCCGGCCTATTTCAATATCAAAGGAAAATTACATTTATTCAAACAAAAGGATGACGTTGATGGAATGCGTTGCTCCCCGTTTTATTCAGTTTACGCAATGTTTACACATGCACGCCTTCTATTCTAAACATCCGCAATAAACCTTCCAACCCACCCTCATATTAGTATTAACCTGCCAATTCATTTCTACTATAAATAAACAAATACTTTGGCACAATGTGAAGAAGCTAATGAAATCATACCCTACACATTATTCTTTGTATCTCTATTACTAAAGTATACATTGAAGATTGTACTTCATTTTAATGCTGAATGGTAGTCAAGTGCAGTTGCATGCAAGCATTTGAAAATACCATTTTTTACAAATTCTCGTTCACGATCAAGCACCGATATCTACGACAAGGACTAGTGTAAACTAGTGTTAATTCATATACATGCTGAGTAGACATTGTAAACTAAGTGATTTGGTTTGGTTAATGTTTAACTCACCTCAACTAAAATAAAATCTAGTCACGGAATAACATTAAACAACAGAGCTCAGCCATCAATGGGGAGCATAGGACAGAGCAAGTTAAACTAAACGAATTTGTAAGTTAACCTGTC
>JAAXNX010002621.1:0-12885 GCA_036491905.1 Folsomia manolachei
CGCATCCCGAAATTCCCACTGGTTCTCGAGTTATAGTGCTTACGGACGGACAGACAGACGGACAGACGGACGGACGGACTAACTAACTGATCCCATGTAATACTTGCAGTATTAAATAAAGAACCAAAACTTGGTAAAATCCAGGGCGGAGAATCTGATGAAAGTAACTTGATCTCGTGGAAAGAGAACATTATGACTTCAGACGTGTCAGTTCTTTTCCTAATTGAGGAAGATCTTAGAAAAAAAGGAACGAGGACGGTGATGGATGTTTCACATCAACATCATCAACAGAACCTGGTAAACGACGTTAGAGTATTTTGTTACTTTTGCGAAAAAATGCTCGTAAAAAACCCAATTCTAATTTCCGGAGAAAATGTGACAACTGCGCCAACAAAAGATCTTTTGAAGATGAGTCGACAGATGAATGAAGACGCGATAAGCGGGCAGAATATTGCTGTAGATAAATCATGGTGGACTGAGTATCCAGTGAAATGTGATCCATTTAGTCATAAAAAACAGAGAGAAGCTTTCACATGTTTCCCTCAAGGGAAAATTATCCTCAATATTTTAATGAGAAGATATAACGTCACACCCATATTCCCCGGTGATGCAGAAGTGTTTTTAAGCCTATTTTATTCTGAGCCATTTTTTGGAGTAAAACATCCCATGATCGTGTTTCCATCCCCATTGGCCCGTTCTGACCCCTACAATTATTCAAAGTCCTTTCTCTACAATAGTTCGACAGATCGTCTGTTTTATTGCGTCAGTCAGCATGAAGCTTCTCAAGGATTATTCTCCTTGATGGCAACTCTAACCCAGCCTTTCCAACCCTCAGTGTGGACATCCCTTCTCATTAGCACGGGCCTAATGATATTTATTCTAAAACCCAAAGATCCAATTGGACTTATCTGCATTATTTTGGGACAAGGATACTCCAAATTGCGTGCGGGGAAAGGTGCGACATTTAGAAAAGGTCTCCTTCTTTTTTGGAGTTTATTGATATCCACATCCGTCAGTTTTTTGTATGACGGACTGCTAACAGCGGATATGTTGGTTCCTATGCCGGATACAGTGATTGGCTCCATTAGGGAACTTATCTTTAAAGGCTTTAAAATCGGCTATATGATTGACTTCAATATTTCACAGGCATGGACTTGGTATGAGCATAGTTTTAATCGGAGTGGAATTCTAGATAAAATAAATAGCTCATTTTTGAGTGTGGGTTTTGATGATTCCATTTATGAGAGGTTGGTCAACATGCCAGGTGAATTAGTCATTTTTAGAGAGGAGATTGAAACCGAGTCAGCTTTTCACAAGATACAGGAACAGGTGTGGAGGTTGGGAAAACGGGTTAAATGTCACCAAGTTGGAGAGCCTCTACTGCCAAATCCTGGAATGAATACGTACACAGCAACTTTCTTTTTTCATATGTCTACTGCTTTCCAGGGAACGATGAATCGAATTTTCGAAACAGGTATTTTGAATGAGTTGACAAAAATTGCTATTTGGCAAAGGAGTAAATTGCCAAGAAAGCCCTGGGAGCTGGGGGATCATCAATTTAAGCCATCAGGATTTAGCAGAGATTCAAAAATCCTGGTTATTTTTCAAACACTGGGATTTGGATTAGGATTCGCTGTTTGGTGCATTGTTGGAGAAATGATGGTGTCCTGTGTTTTTGGGAGAAAGCGAAATTGAGTTTAGGAAGCACGTATTTGTGTTACACAACAAGCACGTCATACATGTGTATCGACCTATTACATAAATCTCGGTTTGAATGCGTCTGAAGTTGTGGTTTAATGAATATTGACAGTTGTTTTGCGTGTATAACTTTTTATAGATGTGCAAACGATTTAAGAATTGGAATGTAGTTTATAATTTTTTAGGAAAATTGAAAGATGTGAGTAAAGAATGTTTATGCCATAAAAATTAATTTGTGCGCATCCACATATAGTCATAATTTATGTTGTCCAAAATAAAATTCTATTACATTGCTTACTCCGCTTTATCCTACCAACGACACAACTATACTATATTGGCATATTATATAGCGTGTAAACTAGTTATGAACATGATAGATATAAATATTTCTAGCAACAGTATTATACTTACCATGCCCTAATGATGTTGGTCTTTCCTGAGGAGTAGTATAATCTAAACCTGACACAATACAGTCATTTTGTCAAAATGATGTAACATTTTGCACTAATTTAGTAAGTTACCGCACAAGTATTTAACTACCTTTTTAAGATATTAAATTATCTTGTAATCTTATTAATGTTGTAAAAACCATCAAACTTGGATTTGGGACGCACCATCCACTCCTTTAAAAACATAGCATGTTGCTTTTTTCGAGTAGTTTTTATTGATTTCTTCTACTACTCTTTGTGCCTGGGAAGCTTTCACCTGCACAATAGAATATGAACATTTCGGATAATGTAATAAATAACATACAAGAAATTGCCAATTTACAAATAAAATAAATAAAAACCAATAAAAATAACGTAAAGGAAGTGACTCTTTCAAAATCTCACCAATGACACAATGCATCCCCCAAATCCACCTAAAAATTCGTAACATCGCAATTAATAATTCAATTCACAATTCAATTATTGAACCCATCCATACGTAATACACAACCCACCTCCTGTCATTCGGGAGCCAAACACACCAGGAACTTTCATTGTTAGATCCACCAATTCATCCAATTCTGGGCACGAAACTTCATACAAATCTCTGCAACCAAATGTAACACAATTATAGACTGACAATGAGAGTGACAGTTGAAATGTGATCCGTATGAAACTCAAGTCAATAATAATTCATGCACACGATTTGACATTGGTTGACTGTTGATTATCATTACTGACTGACTTTCGATTTGAAATATTGAATTACATACTGATACGAGGCAAATTAAGTTCATTTATGGAAAATTGACAAAGCCAATATTCCAGGTCCCTATGCAACGGAAAATGAAATTTTGCATGAAACTGAAAAATTATCTGCAGGACACCATACTTTGCTTGTAAGGATATATATAAAAGTAACATTAAAACATACCGGAGCGAAACATGACTTTGATACATCAGTCTGCCCAATTCAAGGAAATTTCCCTCAGAAATAGATTCAGTGGCCTTGACACAGCGTTCAATTTCACTCACGACATGTAGTGCTCTTTGGTAGACACGTTCTCCAAGTGCATCCCTCTTATCTGAAGAAATATGATGAAATCATAAGAATTTGAAAGGTTGGCCTTATAACCTACAATTCCTTTTCGTAGCATATAATACCTCTCAATCCTGTCATAGTCGCATCTCTCAAACTTTTAACGCCAACGAGTTCCGCCGCCTTGTAGCAATCTTCACGACGTTGCGGATACTCACTCCCACTCAGTTGGTGTTTGACATTGGAGTTGACGACAAGAAATGCAACCTCCTCAACACCCTCTCCTCCAGTTGCATCCAATTTGACCAACTTTGTCTCCAAACTTCTGCAATCTATTAGCAGTGCAGAATTTTCTTGGCCCATACATGAAATGAATTGATCCATAATCCCACAAGGCATATGAGCAAATGTGTGTTCTGCTTTTTGGCAGAGAAGAGCTTTGTCCGTAATCCTGAGTAATGTGTGAAGATCAATTCAAATTCTGAATTTTGCTCACACGGGAATAAGTAAACCTTGTTTCCCCAATCTTGTACCCTTACTGCAAAGAATTCCCTGTCAAAGCCTCCAAAAACGTGCAGGCCACAACTTCAAGAGATGCACTGCTTGATAGTCCACCTCCCAACGGAACATTGGAAACAATGTAAGCGTCGAATCCCGGAATTTCATCTATGAAATGACATTACTTTATTGTTTGCAAATATGTGCATAAACGCCATTTTGTCCTTATTCTATCAATCGACTTACAAGAATAATGGTGAAGAACTCCTTTCACATAATTCGCCCACTTTGGTTCCCCAGGCGTAAGAGGATTATCCTTTGAAGGAAGTTCAAATTCTACTCGTTTAGGATTGCCCACATCTGCGGACGTTGCTATTCTTATTGTATTCGTACCATTGGACCTTCCTACCATCACAGTGTACAATGGGATTGCCTGCAGATTATGAAATACGAAATAATGACACTATTAGAAAAGAAATTGTAACGAAATGACTAAAAAAACAAAGAATTTGCATCAGTCTCCCTTCAAAATTGAAAATAGCTGGTACAATTTGACAGTTTATGAATACCATATTAGTCATTCTTTGAATTTTATCATTTCTCCTCCCATTAGCTAATCCTGAATAATCTTTTAAGTATTTTGAAATGCCTGAATGACACAGGATGCCATAGTATGGACAGACATGTGAGAGTTTGAGAAAGAAAAAGCAAGAGTGAAAGTTCAGCCGGAGGAGCAACTTATCCGAAAGATATAAGTTTTTTCACACACTTTATGCAGCTTATTGAGCCTGGCTGGGAAAAGTTTCTATTATGCTTTACATTTTCGTATATCGATTTTCTTCTGTTTGCTCACAATCCAAACCAAGTCACAACACCTTCTGATTCTTACCATTTTACCCTCTTGATCTATAGGCAATATAATAGGCAAAAACCAAGAAATTTTAAAATTGCATAGGTTAACTGACTCACCATAGGGAATACGAATCCATCATTGTAGTCGGTATGTTCCCCAATAATATTGACTCGCCCAGGCGCCTTTGCCCCCACGCTTGGTTGTAGTCCAAACTCCTTTACAAAGGCTGCTTTACACATTTCCACCAACTCTGATAAACTTGACACCACTTCCATTTTTTATTTGATGAATGACTACGAACGCCTTGAATCGGAAATACTGGAAATTGGAATGATAACCAAAATTCCTAATCGCCGACCCACAATTTTTCCCTCCACTTGTCGCTCACGAGTGTGAATGAGTTTCCAAAATAATCCCAGGAGAATCTTGCGCCGAAAACAGTACGGAATTGGCTTGAGACACGATTTTTTTGTTGCAAAACGATAGAGCTAAAGAGCTTGGTTGGATTTCTGTGAATTCTTATCCAGAACTAAACCACCAATGGCCAAGTAGTGATGATGCTGCTAATGATCAAGCAAATTATGTAGTTCTGGGTTTGTGTGGCATGTAAACGTGTAATGCAGTTTGGTTTGGGTGGATTTGGAATGATTTGAAGTGGGAGTACATTTGGATATTGTATCAAATTAGTATTAGTATTAGTACTAATACTATTAGTGGTGTTAAACAAAGCTTGAACTTGCTCCGCAAATATGTGCTAATTTATTACGAATGTGTTGGGATTGGCAAGGGTTGCATGCAGTACAAAAAGGTACGGATAAAATTATGATATAATCAGATTTGGGATGGGAGTTTATGTACGGAGTTTATAAATGAGTGAACGAGTGGAGATTCTTAAACCAGTGTAATAGCTCTGAATCTGTGGGCTAAACAGACTTTATCCTAATGTCCAATAGCTACATGGTCTCGTATATTATTATGTAATCACTGTTTCACTGCATGGATTATAGTTAGTGTGGATACAGTGCAATTATATTGTCTAGTTAAATACAAGAAATATATACATAGTATGCTAAAAGGATGGAGTTACATTACAGTTATGTAGTTAGGATATACATGTCATAGGAAAACATGAGCGAATGTGTTAGATGAAGGGTTGTTCCATAAATAAATATAGCATCTACAACATGTACTTTTGTAATATGAATTTACTTACAGTTGAGTGCTAGTACTTTATAGTTTTCGAGGGCAGGTATATTTAACCTTAAATTTTAGTACCGAGAATGAGGAATCGGAAAACTGGATTCAAGTAAGTGAAAAGACGTGCAGAACAAAACCAAAATGCTCGTACATTTCAAAAATTACAATAATCAGAAACAAATAACAGTATTTGCTTTTAGGTAGGCGTAGGAGGAGTACATACAGACAGATGAGACAAAAAAAATGTGTGGCATAAGATATTTGTGAAGGAAGAGAAAAGAATATAATGCACACATCGTTCAACAAGGCAACAAAGGGAAATAGTTGAAGTCCTTCCTCCTTCAAAAAGAAAGAGTCAAAGAAGTTGTCCTTATGCAACAGGTTTCGCTATTATTTTTTGTTCCAGCTCCTCAAAATGTACGTGGTGAAAAAAATGGCTCTTGAAAACCAAGGATAAAAACAGAATATTTACTCAACTGGATTAACTCAAAGAACGATGAAGCGTTTATCATTTTCCTATCTGCGTATGACAGATTATAACCACTGGTTGATTGAGGAGATTACTCGTAGAATGATTATGGAATTTACTTTTAAATCGTGTCAATTAAAATGATTCTGAAGGCAGATGGCAACTTGAACAAATTCAGGATTGACATACAAATTGTATTACGCCCATTATTCATCAAATCAATATTCAGCGTCTAATCTAAAAAAGATTTCATTCGGCATCACGAATTTTCTATATTATTCAATAATAAATCAGGATGTCATATGGCATTTACAAAAGTTGTGTGGCTAAATGTAATACCAAAACTTAATCTTATTTGTCTCGAATTTTAACAACGAGCGTTTCCTGTGCTTGGGCTTGTTCCGAGGGTATCAATTTTTCAAGTTGAGTAGCAGAGAATAAAGATGGCCTGGAGCGATATTTGGCATCCCCACCTGCCATTAGCATGTTGAGACAACCTTTCACTTCAAGCAGCTCGGTCATATATTTCGTCTCTTTTGTTACTTCGTCACATAATTTCAGAAAGAGTTGATCTGTTGTTGGATCTTCCCCAACTTTACTCGCGTATAAATCTATAAGAATGTAAATCGTATGAGTTAGGAAGGTAGATTTCAGGTGGAAATCAATATCAACGCTTGCTTACCAACAACAATTCCTGCCACTTGCAAGAGAATTCTCATAAATCTTGGCCTTCCCAAATATTTTATCAAAAACCTTAACACTCTAGTGAGCGACCGTCCTGATCTGCCGGCCAAAGCTGTTTTTAATCCATCGCGCCTGTAAAAATAAATGAAATTGTTTCAAGCCACTCTCTCTCATTTCAAAGCAAAGAAAAATTACCGTATTAATTCTTGACAAACTGCAACGGTTACAGAAGGATTTCGCAGATAATAATAGTCATTTATAACCTCGTCTAACGCTTTGGAATATCTGAACCTTCGGAGGTACGCATCGTACTTTTTATCCTCTGTGAGGAAAAAGTATAAGTAAAGCAAAAGCAAATAAATACAAACTAAAACATCGATTTGAAATGTTAAACGCATTAAAAGAATCTAACTGGACCTTACTTTGAATCACGTCTTCCTTAATTCCAAATTCAGTTTCAACAAAGGTGGAGTAAGTTTTAGATTTTCTACGCTTTTCTTGTACGATTTTTGTAGTGCTCGCTTGCTCGTCGGATACCAATTCGTCCTCTTTTCTTGATATTGCAATTATTCCGTCAGTCATTCCAACAATTAGCGTTTGGTCGCTGGGCTGAGTAAATTATCAACACATTTAGTTATTGAGAGTTATGCATGGCTATTAAATTAATTTGAAACAAATGATGAACTCCAAACTACTAACCGAAATTCCAAGACTCAAAACTGGCGAGGAATAGTCGAAAGTACGAATTACTTCAAAGGTGGACATGTCATAAACTTTAACATGTCTGTCTAGTGATGCTGACAAAAGCCGTTTTCCATCGGATGCAAATTTTAAGGCGGTTATTGTTTTATGATGTTGGGATATTTTGGAAAGCATTCTTCCTCCTGATAAAAGATCCCACACGCGAATTTCCGTTGACCCTGCAATAACACATAAAATCAATTCAGCTCAGTCTTTTAAATGTATACAAATCCTGAATCAAGCAAACTATTATACCAGCCGTGAATAAAAGTGACCCATTGGATGTGACCAATATGGATTCCACAGGTGATCCATGATTAACATTGATGACATCTTTTTGTTCCCGTTTATCCCAAACTCGTACTGTGTGGTCATATGATCCCGACAAAAATAAATTTGGGGTGGACGGTACCGTTGCACCACTCCGCACATAGTCTGTGTGACCCTCATACTTGTGAAGTAAGGCCTCACTGGACATATCCCACTGAATAATTGATTTGTCATCGGAAAAGCTCAAAATTTGATGATCTGTGGGCAAAAACTGGCAGCGATGCACGGCTCTGAAATTGGAATGGATTTTAGAATTATAATTCTAAATTAAAACATGAATCTTTTAAAAGTATGTCTTCTTCTTTACATATGCATACCTTTGATGCCCCTTAAAAACCCTGAGCAAATGCTTGGAGGAGACATCAAACAATTTTACGGCAGATTCATCAGATCCAGCCAATAATAGTCTTCCATCATTTCGAAACACGGCTCCATGTGCGGCTTCCTTGAACCTATTGTAGTTTTTATGGACCATGCGGGTAATGGGATGGTACAATTGAACCTAAATGTTTACGAGAGCTTCAGTAAAATAAAGACAACAGTTACAAATCACAAGACATAATAAGAAACCTTACCCTTGCAGAGCATGTAACTGCAACAAAATGCGGCTCAATTGGACTCACATCGATGTAGTCAATGGAATTTATTTCTTTGAGGAGTATCGGGGTCTATAATTCAAATCAAATATAAAATTAACTAACTTAACTCATTAATGTTTCATTAGTATTCAATCCAAGTTTTCCTCTCCTTCAAATAATTGACTTACAGTAAACCGTTTCCAGTACAGAGCATCTCCACTCAGGGGCAAGGAATTCTTGTCAAATGGAGAAATATAAGTTTTCTTGAAGGAAGACATTTTCACTAATTTCCTCAATTTCTACCAAAACTAAAAATTACTTGGAATGTTGAATGTAGAGCTGATTTATTTTCAAATTACAACTTTCACATTTCAATAATCCTTCCTAAAACTTGGTAAAGTACAATAAAATAAATATTTGGGTCAAGATTTTAATCTAAAATGATTGAAGTCTGAAATTTCAAGCTGAAAATACCGAGTTATGAAAAGCACATTGTCCACCAGTGTCCCGCACTGGTTCCTTTTCTCCATGATCCCAAACTTGGCATGCATTTGGATCCCACTTCTCAAGCTGCCTAAACTTTTTTTTGTTTTCACTTGCACGCACGTGGTAAATAAAGAAATAATTATTTATAAATTGGTCATGTACCACAGGAAAATTTTAATATTTTGAGGAATCCCATAAAAAATGGAGGATGTCGACAAACAAGCCAAGAAACCTGTGGAACTCACGAAAAAACAGAAATTTTAATCTAAAATGATTGAAGTCTGAAATTTCAAGCTGAAAATACCGAGTTATGAAAAGCACATTGTCCACCAGTGTCCGCACTGGTTCCTTTTCTCCATGATCCCAAACTTCTTGGCATGCATTTGGATCCCACTTCTCAAGCTGCCTAAACCTTTTTTTGTTTTCATATTTTGTCATTCTTGCTCGTGGTAAATAAAGAGATAATTATTTAGAAATTGGTCATGTGTACCACAGGAAAATTTTAATATTTTGAGGAATTCCATAAAAAATGGAGGATGTCGACAAACAAGCCAAGAAACCTGTGGAACTCACGAAAAAACAGGAGCTCAACAATCATGTAAGTTGGTGATTTGAAATACAATTTTGAATTGTAAATAGTAAGCTTTGATTCATTTGTGACGCAAATTTTAATTTTGTGCAGATCGTGTTGATGAGGAAGGTGGTTCGAACAGCGAGAGTAGCACATTATCAATAAGTTAACGAAAGACGTTAAAAAACTCAAGGAACGCAAAGGGGACGAAAAAGCTTTGGAGAAATCCAAGCGGAAAGCGGAACGGATTCTGCAGGAAATCCAGACAATTAAAGTATGATGTTTATTTTTGTATAAAAATGGAGCATGTCATCCATGTGAAGATAAAGTTTTGAATATTTAATACTGATCCAAAAATTCATTTCTCTATTTTAGCACCTGCGGGAGGATAAGGTATCCATATACGCTCTCCAAGATAAGACCAAGTTAGAGGAAGTGCTCCAGGACCCAAAGGCTACCACAGAAAATAGAGCACTATCACGCTTTAGTCATCATAAATTGATACAAGGAGAAGTTTTAAAGTATCGAAGTCAGAATATTTATTGGGATCTCCAAATCCCTGTTCTTCTTGAAAGGAGTAAAGACAAGCGAAGACGGATTAACAAGAAATTGGCAGAGAGGGAAGCTGAGCTGCTTACTGGACGAAACAAAACCCGCAAGGTCGAGGCGAATGGTGGTGAAGAAGGTGGAGAGGATTCATCAAGTGATTTAAGTGATCTTGAGGAGAACGGAGAAGAAGACGCCAACAGCAGTGGGGACGAAGATATTTTGGACACGTCATTGGATACAGACAACGTTGTTGGAGTGACTGACGATTTAGATTCTATTTTGACCAAGACAAAACAGAAAATCAAAACGCCTGCGCTCAAATCTACTTTTTCTAATAAAAAATTAATCCCGCAGCAAAAGAAGCAACTCTCGACAATTTCGAAACCACTCCACCAATATACGGAAATCTCTAAAACTGAGGGAACGGTCAGGGTTCAACATTTAAAGGATTTGACGGATTTGGACAACACGGAAAGCATCAAATCCGAAGTATTTAATACGGTCACAGTATAAAGATTTGTCCAACAGCGGTCCAAAACCTCGCCCAAAAAGCTCATTTTTTGTTGGAGGTGTTGACGAAATTGTTGAAGAGCCACCACAAGAGAGGAAGGCATTTGACAATAAGAAGCGTGGAAAATCTGATTTCCAAAAGAATACGAGACAAAGCCATAACGAATCTTCGGAATTCAAACCTCTATTTAGAAAAGGAAAATTGGTGAATAAAGCTCCAAAAAGTTTTAACAAGGGGAGCAGACCTTCACAAAGAGGTGGAAATCAAAACAACGGCCGCTTCCAAACTCAAGGAGGTGCCAACAGCAATTTAACTCCATTAGGAGATAGGTCACGAGAAGGCAAAGGCAGACACCATTCCAAAAAAACAACCAGCTTCCTCCACAAAGACACAATCAGAGAAATTGCATCCGTCTTGGGAGGCGAAAAAGAGGCAGCAGCAACAACCTGCAGTAGCCGCATTCAAGGGAAAGAAAACCAAGTTTGACGACGATTAAAAGTGAAAACAGCCTCGAATAATCCAAATGCATCATGAAAACAAAAAAATATGAGCAAGATTTCCATAATCAAATAGCTACCTTAGTTTGTAATCATTTCAATAGTTTACCAAAGCAAGGCAAACCTCTTCCGAACGAATGGACAACTTTGGCAGGTGAGTACTAAATTTATTTGATTTTTAAATCAAGAATCTATTAACCTATTTTTAATTTGCAATTGCATTGCAGCCATTGTCCAGTCCACTTCAGAATCACCTACATCTTCAACATTCCCAGAAAATTTGTCCATTGTTTCTTGTGCAACGGGAACCAGGTGTATCGGAAGATCAGGATTGTCTCCGCTTGGTGATTTAATACACGATTCCCATGCAGAAGTATTAGCCAGACGTTGTTTTCTACTTTACTTATTTGATCAGCTGCAATTGTGCAAGTCTTCGGCAACACTAAATTACCATTTTCAATAAGAGCAGTAATCATTCTGCCTCCAATTCTACTACTCTACAAAGAACACAGGCGTATCTTTTGCGAGATGGTTTAGAGTTTCATCTTTTTGTCAGCCAGCTTCCATGTGGGGATGCAGCCATTATAACTGATGAACAAGAACAAGAGCCTCTCAATAAGTCTGGAAAAGAAGAAGATGAACCCAAATCTAAAAGGCAAAAAGTAGAAACACCACTCCGTCGGACCGGAGCCAAACTTCAAGTTGGTCCATTGATATATGAAGAAGTTCAAGCAGTTGGAAAATGCAGAGTGAAGCCTGGAAAAGGGGATCCAACGTTGAGTATGTCGTGTAGTGATAAAATTGCAAAATGGCAAATTCTAGGACTTCAAGGTTGTCTTTTGGCAAACTTAATACAAAAGCCAATTCGGTTGTCATCCATCACCATTGGAGGATGCGCATCAACTGCTTATCCGACATTTAATGAAACATCCTTGAATCGTGCAATTTATGGAAGATTTGAAAATGAACTGAGCAGCCTCAATATGGACGATGGTTGCGGTTTTACAAAATTGCTTCAAGATTATTACGTTCCCAGCTTTGCTCGGTCTCAGGATAACTTTGGCTATTTCTTTGACCCCGCGTCAGAAAACACTCCCTGTCCTTCGAGTATACTTTGGCATCGCAATAGCAGAAACAGTTTAGACGGTGGTGTGGTGCAAGTAATTGTGAATGGCAGAAGGCAAGGGGCTACCAAAAAACATTTTGGCAAACCTTCTGCTATGGCGAATATCTGCAGGAAAAACGTACTAAAGTTGTTTCATGACATACACTCTTACAATTCTGATGATGATAAATTTAAATCTTATTTGGAAGCAAAACGACTTAATCAGTCCTATACAGAGTTTTGGTCGCTTCTGAGGTCAAAAGTTATGCTTGGGTGGACTGATAAACCGGAAAATATTCAAGACTTTAGTTTATAATATTTTTATGCGTGAGAAAATAATAATTTATTAGCCATGAACAATGTTGAATAAATTTTACTCCAGTTAATGAATAAATATCGACATTTTTGTGTAAGATCAAATAATGTAAAAACAACATTTGTTCATTTGCACTTCCATATTCTGCTTTGTGCAATAAAATCGTCATCTACTAAGTACACAAATAGTCAAACATTCATTAAGAGAAGTTAATCTAGTTCTCGAATATTATTCAATGTCAAAGAGCGAGTGTCTATTTTAACCGTTAAACATGTAAAAAAAAGTAAAATATGTCGGATCGACTAAAACTACGGAATATTGTTGCCTACAAGGTT
>JAAXNX010002622.1:0-12881 GCA_036491905.1 Folsomia manolachei
ACCAGTATATAGCTGGCTTAAAACTAGTAATTCTTTTTTACAATGTTGTCATGTACGTTTTTGTTTTAATTTTGTCGCCATGTTCTCCCTGGTAGGAGACTCAGAGGAAGAAAGGAGAGCCCAGTAAGTCATTATGACTTATTCGAAATTTTGTAATTTTCAGGCGTCTTTAAAAACATTTCAACGTCGACGATATGCCAGAGACAGGGAACATACAGAAAGAGAAGATTTGCTAAACCGAAGATTTACCACAAATAGCAGTGAAGATACGAGTATAAGTATGGACTATTCACTTCAACATAATACTCGCCTTGAGGTATTATAAATTATTATAATATGGAATGAAAACAATTATTATTATTCTAATTCATTCATATAGATGCTCATATGTTTTATTTCAATTTCATTGCAGAATGCGAACCGAGGATTAGATGATATGCTCGATCAAGGTCACAACATCCTTGGAAATCTAAGGGATCAACGGGAAACATTGAAAAGAACTCGTACAAAAATGTTAAACTTTTTAAGCACTTTAGGCCTTTCTAATTCAGTCATGAATTTAATCGAGAGACGAGCGTATCAAGATAAATTCGTTTTGTATGGTGGTATGCTGGTTACAATGTCTGTCATGTTTTTAATCTACATGTATTTTATATAGTACTGAAGAAGAAATGATTACTGTCTAATTAGTGAGGAATTCCATGTCTCGATAGTTTATATTCCGCAAATAAAATAAATACGACAATTTTTCAATCTGTATGGATCTGTTTTTTATTGAAACAATCAGTTCATCCCTCGGAATTTAACAATCATTATTTTCAGGCAAGGATGGTAAAATTAATCAACGCACTCACTGTCGCAGTAAAAAACTAAGTTATAGAAAAACAACTTATATAGTGGCAGGTTGATCAATTGCCGATGATCGGATGATGTCAGAATCCCCAGGATCGGTGATTGCCAATGTGCATACCCTGAAGTATTTTCCACAGGCAGTCCCCAACTCGATGTTGTTACCGGAATAGTGATGGACCCCAGTTTTGGCCAACATAGCGTAGTATTCAATCTCAGATTTCCTGTAACATTCCAATATTCATTAGATGGATTTAAATGGTTACAAATTGAACTAAATTGACGAGTAACACCACTCACCTAAGAGGAGGAGTATTATTAGCTATGATGACCAACTTGGCCTTCCCATTCCTCAAGGCTTTGATGGACTGTTTGTATCCCAACAAGACCTTTCCAGATTTCATGACCAGAGCCAACCTAGAGTTGATGCTCTCGACTCCCTTCTTCTACAATGGGGAAAACACAACAAAGAAATTAAATCCTGATGTCGCAGTACTTCTTCAAGTCCATACTGCTTCCTAACTCACTTTTACAATTCCCTCAATTACTTCAAATTAAATAAATGACAACTAAAACCAAACAGAAATTTCCCTCAAATAACCTGCGCCTAAAACTAGCTATTACTGTACTAACTAATATATTATCAACTAAAATTGTTAACAAACTACTTACAGCTTTCTTGGCGGCGACCATTTTGCTCCAGGAGTTTCAGCAGATGTTGTTTAAACGGGTTATAAAACTGAAAAGAAAAAGACAACCCAATAATTAATTATTATTCCCAAACTACCCAACGTCCTCAAAAGATTCCATCAAACTTCTCCACCCCCACCCACCCAAAACCAGCTTTCCAAATCTCTCAGTTTATCTTAAAACTATCAAAATTTCCAAAAAAATTAAAAACTTCCTCCACTCACCTTTTCTCTCAGCACCACGGCTCAATATGATCTGACTTGAAGGAGGCATGCTCTTCTCCCAGAATGAAATGGCACCGGCTCCTCCACCGCCCTCTACTCCTTTCCCTCACCAGTGGGGGAGTAGATGTCGTGACCGCCTCCTTTTCCCAATTCCAGTTGATTGTCAATCTTCTCCGTCAGTTGATTTTGATAGGCTGCCATTTGTTGTGCTCACTCACATCCTCCCAAAACAAACAATTCTTGACGAGAATCCCGACGATTAGCGATTTCAAAAAATAACTCTAATTTTGTATTTACACATTTCTACCAAGTACCAGGCACCAGTGGGGTAGGCAGGGGTTGAATNCATTTGTTGTGCTCACTCACATCCTCCCAAAACAAACAATTCTTGACGAGAATCCCGACGATTAGCGATTTCAAAAAATAACTCTAATTTTGTATTTACACATTTCTACCAAGTACCAGGCACCAGTGGGGTAGGCAGGGGTTGAATTGCGACTCTTCCTAATTGTAATTGAGGAGCTTATCCAAAACCTGAATAGTTGGTGGAATGCACGAATCCGGTGGTGGGGGTCACTACAGCTCTGATGGAATGTTTAGTGGAGGAGGAAACCAACATCAGCATCAACAAAGTTATGGAGGATTTGGGAGTGGAAATCAACCCTATGGGGGCTCTTCTTATGGAAATTATGGGGGTGGTGGGAGTAATGTAGACTATAATAATGGGGATGGAGGTATGTTTACGGGTGGAAATGGAGGAGGAGGTTATGGAAATTATTGGAGACCGGGGTCAACCTGGTTATGCGTCAGGGTACGGGGGTGGAGGAAGCTATGGGAATGGAGACTATAATGCCTGGGGTCCACAACAGCCTCCGAGGCAGAAACCACATTATGATGATTACTATAGGTGGGTGATTTGTCATTTAGTTAGGGTCGTGAGATTTTATGAGGTATTTATTATGTTATGTTGTTTCTAGCAGGGACGGTGGGATGTATGGGGATGAGCGGGGGATGAAAATGTTGGAGCAGGGTATGGGAGGATTAGGAATTGACAAAGACATGAAGGACTTTAAAGAAATGATGAGCCTTCAAGGAGGAAGGGGTGGTGATCCCAAAAAGGCTTCGACCTGGGCCTCCATTGCGTCTCAACCGGCGAAACCTCAAAGCATCAGTAAAAAATCTAAACTTGGGGGAATCCCACTTCCTCCCATGATAACGGGTGCTTGGGAAGGCAAAAATGGTGTTGCTAAAGCTGCAATTGCTGCTCCTGTTCAAGCACCAGCGTGGGAGAGACCTAAAATTCCACCACCTGTACAACAACCTCCGATGATGCAGCAGCAAATGTCACACCCTCCTCCGCATCCTCTTGGGAATCAAAATAACATTCCCCCCTCACGTGGTTATCCTCAACATCATCAGCATCAACCTCCTCCCATGGGCTACAACATGCCGCCGCCTCAACAAAGTCAGCAACGTGAACGTCAACCTCCTAGCTCTGCTCTACACAACTCCCATTCCGCTCATAGTAACGGAAATCATCATGCACATCCTCCACCGGCGGCGGCACCGGCTCCTGTTTCTCCTCCAGGTCCAAAATATCCAGGTAAGTCTAGTCCCTAACTCCTGTACTAACTACAATGCATAATCACAATCACGGCCAACCAGTCTAAATTTTTATATCGTCTGTAAACATTATATTTCAGACGAATTGAAAATGAAATTGGATTACAACCCGGCTACTTTTGACTTGATGGCTGAGGGAGCTCGGTTCTTCGTGATTAAAAGCTACTCCGAGGATGACATTCACCGTTCCATCAAATATGAAATTTGGTGCAGCACTGAACACGGTAAGGAATTTGGCGTAGTTGAAAAGAGCTTTGAACTTTAGTTTGATTAATTTGTATGAATCATTTGTGGACTTACAATAGGAAACAAAAGGCTGGATGAAGCTTACAAAGAAAGGGAAGCATGTAAAGGGGTAATCTACTTGTTGTTTTCTGTCAACGGATCCGGCCATTTTTGTGGTAACTTTTTTTATTTTTATTCTGCATTTCAATACTATAATACTATTGGATAACTCGCTTGCTTATTATTATTATAATTATTTTGTCACCCTTTTTTAGGAATGGCCCAAATGATAAGCTCGGTTGACTACCATGCAAAAGCGTCTGTGTGGTCTCAAGATAAGTGGAAAGGCCAATTCAAAGTAAAGTGGATTTACGTAAAGGATGTCCCAAACGCGGCCCTAAGACACATTCGACTTGAAAATAACGAAAATAAACCAGTCACTAATTCTCGAGATACACAAGTAATGTTTCCTGAATTTCCAACCTTACTATACTGTGATATTGTATTATTAAATGTCAACATCAATTTGTAGGAAGTACCGTTTGAAAAGGGAAAGCAGGTGTTGAAAATCCTACACTCCTACCACCACACCACGTCCATTTTTGATGATTTTATTCATTATGAAAAACGCCAAGAGGAAGAAGATCAACGCAAAACGGTGGTCGTCCAACCCGCACCACCCCCTCCTATGCAGAATAATATGCGGGGTGGTGGCGGCGGTGAACATGGAGGACTTGGAGGAGGACGAGGTGGATTTCAAGATCGTGGAGGCTATCGTGGAAGTCATCACGGTGGTGGTGGTGGTCAACGGGGCGATATGGATGGAAGACATAACGACCATAATCCACGAGATTTTCGAGATAGTCGTGGTGGCGGAGGCAGTCGTGATGGGGGTGGTTACAATATGAACCCGCGCAATGAGCCATCAAGAGATCGTATGGACTTTCGAGACAGATCCGACCGCGATCATTACAATCCGCGAGATGATCGGGAACCTAGAGGGGTAAGATGATGAGGAAAATCAGTCAAGTACCATGAAGTAATGACTATAGTATGTACAATTAATTTCCAAACAAAATGATGATCTCTTAAATTATCTTTTTGAGACTTACACATGATCCGTATGTAAATATTAGCTCTATCTGAATTGGTTCAACAAGTCCTTCTAAAAATATGCGCACCTTCTCACAAAACTAATAAATTATGCTTCTTTAGGATCGAGATTTTCGTGGATCCGGTGGTCATCGTGGAGGCGCTAGACCAATCATGAGAAACTACGAGAAATAATTCTTTTTTGGTTTGTGTTGATGTGCTCAGTGAAACAATAACCGAAATTATACAACTTGGACGCGTTTTCAAGCCATCGAAAAAACGTCCTCTCCTTCACTGAAAGGCTTCATCAAAACCACAAAAACTTCAACAGAACATAATTTTCGGAAGATTGCACTACACAGTGGACAGATTAGTCTTGCTAACCATTTCTTCATCATACATTCGTCATGCTACATGATTGTTTATATATTACAAACTAAAAATGTTCGCTTTTTAATCTAATTCCAATTTTAGCAGACATAGATGCCCGCGTGGCGTGAGAACTAAATGAAACCCATAAAAATTAACTGGGATGTTAAATATTTTGTAGATAGTTATGTGTTCTAGTGAAGTGAAACTTTAAAAACTTAAAAAAATGAAAGAAATGTAGCAGTGCGGCACTTTTCTCTACATCGTTCGTCCCCAAGAACTAACTACTGGTGAATTAAATTTAAAGAAACAAAATTTTCTCCTTTATCAAACTTTAGACATGATAAACTTAAATGTGTGGTTTGTTCTTTTGTTGACATGCTTAAAAAAGTTCCTCGCATCGCTTTAAAAAATGGCGTAAGGTTATACTGATTGGGCAAATTAGTGAGAAAACTATTGTTCCATCTCATCAGATCTACTCACTCGGAAATATACAAACACTGTTTTCGAACCCAAGCTCTACAAACTCAGTTCGCATCTCTTCTGTTAATGAATTGTCATGGAATTACAGTTGCTGAAAAATCAACTCCTCTCAAACTGGAACAATTTGTTTGTGTTTGTGTTATTTGTTTTTTCTATAATGCTGCAACACGGCCCCCCAAAAAACTAGGTCTAGATCAATTTCGAGGAATTTTTATAATTTACGAAGTGAAACATTCCCCTGCCTACCCGAACAATTTTGACCCATGTTTTACAAATGAGCTGGAATGTGAGTAAGAGCTCGGAACTATTGAAACTCAATCATTTATTTAAAACTGAACATCTGACCCTCAGAAACTGAAGATTCCAAAACAAATGTTTATGAGATAAGATGTGAGTGAGACACACAATGGACGGCAAAATCAAGCCAGTGAACCAATTAGTTTAAAAACTTGATGGAACTAAAAAAATTATGACAAGGGGTGGGGTGATGGGTCATCCTCCCATCTGGTCTCTCAACTCAATGTGAACTTTGAGTGATAGTCTCACCCTTTTAGTTACGTTTTTCACATTTGATAATAATAATGCCAATCAAAAACCTAGTTAATTATAGAAATCGAAAACATGAGCTACTATACGTGTACGGCATGGTGCGCGTTAGTCGATCTTTTTTTACACAATCGGAAGACTTGGATTATTAATTAGTAACGAATTAAACTGCATGAAGATGACGAAACGAAGAAACAATAATGATTATTCTTATGAATGCCGTTATTATCGCCAACCAAATGGAACAACCAATTTTTTTGATTTTTTTGTACCGCATTAATTTTGCAACTCAACCTCTTTCTTACCTACTATTTTTACCATAATCTGGACACCTGTCGACGACTAACGCTGTAGATTTATGCCGACGGAACTCAACGGACGGAAACAACCAAACCAACATTTGTTCAAAATAAAAAATAATTGTTTAACAAACTTTCAAACTTATTATTGGACTTAATTCAATGAATGTCCATTGAACGTACGAGCGCAACGTAATGATGGAATGCGGCGCATTTCTTACCAAAAATATGTCACATTTTATTATCCGTTACCCTTTCATGATTATTACAAACTAGTAATTTATTGACCTCTTATAACACTTACTATCTCTTTACTTAAAATATTGCAATGAAAAAACTACCACCAATAATGTTAATATTGATAATGTCACTGATTAAAAATGCGACCTATAAAAATATCTAATTTCATCAGAGTCCAACGATTGAGTGTTTCATGATTTTTCTGTAACTTTGCTGGGGTCTTTAAAATAAAATGAAAAGTTTGATTCGCAAAATCGCTGAAATGAAATCCAGTGCAATAGAGAAGAAGATATGAACAAGTTTGTTAATAGATTTGAATGATTGTTATTAAAATAATAAGATTCAGTAAATAACTTGTAACATCTAGGCCAATTACAATTACTACGTAATTTGAATGTGATGAGAAGAATTAACTAATGGCTTCTACCAATTTACACACTTCTAGTTATTTTTATTAATTATGAAATATCATTAATTTAATTCATGTAAATATTGGGTAAATTATTTATATGTTCATTTATTTACTGATACTTGATTGACTGAAATAAAACAAAAACTGCTCTAATAATGAGATGTAAATGTGCTTTCAAAAAATTAACAGAGGCTAAAATTCAATTTTTATTCATTCATTTCATATCTTTTCCGACCATAAATAACATTAGCATATTAAGTGTAACATTTTTTAACCTGAATTTCCAAAACCAGTCAAGAATGCAAATGCAGATACAGCAAGTTATAAATTTAATAGAAGGATGGATACGGAAAATCGTGCATGTGCAATCAGTCATTTCATTTGCATGGAACACTCACAAACTTTCAGGACTACTTTATAATATAGAATTATATTAATAAATATTTTAACGGATTCTGGAATTTTTTGAAAATGCGAATCATGTCACTGTCGTCCACCTCCGGAGCTTTGCGAGCAAGAATTCATGTGAGATGGCCAATGTTCCTCCTGTTCCAATTAAACATTTAATTAGCTTTAACGAAAAGCAATTACCAAAATAATCACAAACTGTATTAACCTGGCAGGAATACCCACAGTATGATGTGTTCCAGCAGCTAAACAAAACAAATAAATATTATCAATAAAAAAGAATTCATAATAATTCTTCACATTCCATCAGGATATTGCAATCCATATTATATCTATAATACTATCGGTAAAGAAAAAAACAAACCAATAAAACTGGGCTTCTCGTCCACACCCAGCACACCATTGTCTTTTCTTTGTTTCTTCAACAGCCTTGTTCTTTTCCTGCTCACATTGTTTGCGTAATTCAGTCAGTGCTCTCTTCTTATCAGCAATCATAGCTTCTTTCACCTCTCGAGTAGAATCTGAACCATAAAAAAGACAGAATGAGTAATAAGCCCATATGTCACAGGCAAAGCAATCACCTGGCTGGTAAATACATTTCAAAGAACAAATTAACATTGAAGTCAACTCACCATGATTATGCTTATACTCCGCAAGCTGTTTCTTGAGCCGTTCATTTTCATCCTTTATGGCCTTGACTTCTGGGCCGCCACCAGAGGAATTAGCCTTTTCAATCATTTCCACAACAATTTGCTCCATTGTCGTTTTCACATTTTCCACCAATGTTTTCTGCAAATTCTGCACCAAATGGCCAACCGCAGGAGGAACTTGATTCATTAGATTTCTTCTTTGTGGGTTAGGCTTGTTATTAGACTTGAGAAGAGATTGAGCTCCTCCACCATCATGAGGAGTTAGTACAGAAATCGGTAGCCCGTTGGATGAAGTAAGACTTTGCTTCAAAACCATTTGTCCCCCGTTCATCCCTCCGTCTGTTATGGGAAGTCCAATAAGTGGTTGCAAAGGTGTGACTGTAATGGTACCTACAAATTAACTCATTCTGTAAAACTTGTAGAACTTCCATATCAGTATAACTATTAGAAATATTCAATTCAATCACAAAGACTTAAAGATTGTCAACTAAACGATACAGCAGCAGTAAAAAGAGGTTTTTAACAACAAGCGTTCTACAAGGATAGGGCTCCTCCCTTCGTACAGCTCTTCGTCAGTAAAAATTACCTCCTGGAAGGGTAACTGCTCCTTGAATAGAATGAACTTGATTCAATTGTACCGCATTCGTAAACGCACCTTGAGCCTGTAACGATGAAGAGTCAATCATCATATTGGAACTAACATCCTTTGCCTTCTGTCCAAGTTGCTGCTTCATTGCCTGCATCATTTGCATGGATTGTGGTCGAGGCGGTCTGAAAAAGATAGAATTGAAATTAGTTGATTTGGCTGTAGAGGTTGTAACTATTTGGATGGCATTCCCAGTAAACTTAACTGTAAGTAAACTTACCCATTCATTCTCATTATTCCTGGTCTCATTGGTGCACCTTGGCGAGGCCTCATCATTCTGTGCTGTTGCTGTATCCGCTGCTGCATTCCTCCATTGGTGTTCATCAACTGTCTGGGTCTCATTCCTCCTCCCATCATTTGTGCATTTTGTGGAATGAGTCCCGGTACGAGTCGAGCAAGGTCTGAAAAAGATAGAATTGAAATTAGTTGATTTGGCTGTAGAGGTTGTAACTATTTGGATGGCATTCCCAGTAAACTTGACTGTAAGTAAACTTACCCATTCATTCTCATCATTCCTGGTCTCATTGGTGCACCTTGACGAGGCCTCATCATTCCCCTGCTGTGCTGTTGCTGTATCCGCTGCTGCATTCCTCCACCATTGGTGTTCATCAACTGTCTGGGTCTCATTCCTCCTCCCATCATTTGTGCATTTTGTGGAATGAGTCCCGGTACGAGTCGAGCATTATGTCCTTGAATCAGCCGACGTGGTTGTTGCTGTTGAGAATGACCTTCACCGGAGTCATCTCCAACTGGTGAAATGGAGATATCTTTAGAAAGATTGAATCGCATTCCTCCTTGATTAGTTGGCTCATTTAATTTACGAGAATGTCCACCACTGATATCCCCGTAATCTTCATCCTCCTCCTCATCCTGTTCTTGTTTCACAAAAACTTCACTAGGATGCAAGAGTTTTCCCAACTGACTTGTACCTCCCATAGGTTTCTTGGTTTTAACCACATCACTCGACTTCATTAATCCCAAAGAACTCAAAAAAGATTTTGGTGGTGGAGGCGTGGCATCTCGGGGGCCGTCTTCCCCACCTGATTCAGATTTATCTTGTTTCAAAACAGCTCGCAGCAATCGTTGCTCTCCTGGCGCAGCTGATGGTGGTGATGTTGACCCAGTTTCTGAGCGGCTGCTTCGCCGAGTTGGCCGACCTGCAAGGGCTGTGGCAAGAATCCCTCCACTGGGTTTGGGCTGTGGCTTTTTAGTAGTCGAGGGGTGGGCGCCACTCTCGTCAGCAGAGCTCTGTCCTTGTTCCTCTTCAAGATGGTCAGTTTCTTCTTCTTCTACAAACTCATTTTCACTGACGGGCCCTTGTTTATCGTCTTTGCCATCCGAAGCCGTTTTCAATCGAAGTTTAGGCTTTTCAGTCATACCGTCTTCAATGACAGAGTTGGTAACTATTGTTGGGTTTGTTTTGAGTGAAGAAATTCGAATTGTCATTGGGGATTTTTTTGGCGACTGCGGTGTTATTCCTCCTGAAGTTTTGGAAACGGGCGGATCATCTGGTTTATACTAAACAGAACCAAATACAAATAATCAATTAGGTCTCAAAGAAAGGAGTCTCAAGCTGAATCCATTTTGCTTGAATTATGTTGAGACAAAATTTTCATGTGACTATGATTTACCTCTGGAAGCATTTGCCTAATTTCTTCAAGGGAAAGGCGAGGGCCAACGGGAATCTTAGATTCTCCAAAAACCACTGTGCCGTGTTTTTTCTTCAGATTTTCCACATGAGCATTAAGCTCCGTCAAAGATGTCGTCAATGCAGCATTCTTTTTGGGCGGGACTCCTGGATGCTGTTCACTGTATAAATAGCAATATTTTGCAATCACCCATGCTCTATCATGCGCACCGAAGAATCGAACATCCACCAGATCGTCCTTCATTTTCATAGCTTTTGCAGGCCAGAATGGAAATCCCTTTAACTTGGCCCAAACGAGTATATGAGGCCGTGGCTGTAAATTGAACAAACCGCAACTTATAGTAATTATTGATTGAAAAATACGATATTTATATTCAAGAATAAAGTAGACTTACACAAGCTTCCACAAACCATACTTCTGGTTTGTCGTGTGCATTAACATAACATTCTGGGCATGTCTCGATATCCTCAATTTCTTGTCTGCAAACTTTCAAGATTTTCCTTGCAGCGGCAGTGAATGGCGAATTTGCTGTAAATTTAATTAATCCGGAAAGTGTTGATTAGTTCCATATGGATTAACGATTCAAATTCTGAATCAGAATTTCTGATGGGCATGCACGGCAAGACTACTAGTTGAAACCAAAATGAACTTACACTTACCAGAGTTAAACACAACAGAGTTATGAACTAGCCATTGTGCATCAGCTAGAAAGGCTTCAGTGGATCCATATTCACGTTTTTTGACATTATTTTCCAATGTAGCTAAATCCATGGGATAGACAACGTAAATGAAAGTAGTCGACGGCTTCTTCTGGATTCACAGGGTAGAAGAATGGTTCGGCCTGTTAGAAAATGTAAATGTGTAAATATCTAGTCAAGTCCTGTTCGTCCAACAAGAGGAAGAAAGAAAAAGAATATTACCCCTGCAGTAGATTTCATCCTCTGACAAGCATATTTCAGCATTGTAATTAATTGATCGATAGTCAAATTCTTCATTGTATCCGATCTAACATGTTCCATAATCTTTTAAAATTATTTGTTATTTACCTCACGTTATAGCTGTATAAAACAAACCTCGTCTCTAAATTTTCAGCGTTCATAACAATGGCACATTCTGGACAAATGCAAGTTTTAGTTGGGGATTCGGACTGTTGTGCCTTTCCAGAATCTTCCGATGAGTGCATGCAATTTCAAATGGTAGGAGCGAGGACATATTTTACAAACTGCTTGAATTCCGTCCTTGTGGCAAACCCAGCAATATGCATCGTGTTTTTGTCCGCTCTATTATAAAAAGACAAAAACTTGTGGTATAATGTACGCTGTAATTGTATCCACCTAAAAATTTTGATTGCGCGTACCACAGATGCACTTCTGACTTGTTTCCTCCTGGGTCCATCTTCATCAATAGAAGAGTGCGACGCTGAGCGCTTCCTCTTTGCCAAGTCTTGATTATTATTGTTAACAGTAGAGTCCTCGTCTTCAGCCTTATCCATTGCGGGCATCAATGCTAACAATTATATGTATTATAAGCTAACTTTAGAAAAATGGTTAAAATAGGCAAGTTACGGTGGTGCACATATTATATTTACATTGATCTTCCTCGTCTGAACAAACTTCTTCACCGTGAGGCGCACCATCTTCGTGTTCCTCCTCAGCGGCCTCTTCATCTTCAACAGGCTCTTCCCCTTCATGAACGTTATTTTCATCTAGAGCGTTACCAGACTCTTCTTCTTCCTCCATCTCTTCTTCACCACCTTCATAATCGTGAACATCTCGCTCTTCATCCTCAACGCCTTCTTCTTCATCGTGATGTTCTTCAGCCTCTTCATCATAATGTGCGTCTAACTCTCTCGTCTCTGCATCGTCATCTTCTTCCTCGCCACCATCATTCTGAGGTTCCGCAGAGTCATCTAATTCCTCCAAAAGATGAGGCATTTCGACGTCACTATCCGGATGTTCATCTCCTTCTCCCGCATCCATTTTCCCTTATATTTAAATTGGTCACGGAAATAAAAGTAGCAGGTGGCGAGCGAGCGGTAGGGCTACACTGTAAAAAAAACAAAAGAACGAAATTAGCATCGTACCTAATAACTGTGCCTACATACCAGACTGAAAAACTAAGTCCATGATGGCAAGTGTGAAAATGAGACCAAAGAGGCGAAACGAGTACAAGGCCACCCTTTAGCTGACAACAGATTATATTATTAATGACGTGATACTATCTGTGTACTACGTTCACCATAAGCAATTCAATAATTTCTTCATTGTATTTCACGCTTGAACCACACCCACTCCCTAACTGAATTTTAACACAAATTTCGTTGCCGCTTGCCCCATAGATAGTTTAGAAACAGAAACAAAAACTAATTAAAATGATTCCTCTATTTTGATGATATAAATCCACCAAAAAAATATCCATCCCATCCTTTCAAAAGCGATAATGCTAAATGATAATGCTAATACTACCATTAATGCCT
>JAAXNX010002623.1:0-12878 GCA_036491905.1 Folsomia manolachei
TTCCCATGTGCATTTACTGCCCATAACATTCGCATAATTAGTATTTGCAGTAAATTACAATGGGAAAACAACGTTCACCGATAGAATTACAATGCAAAACCGGTATATGTGCGGGCTGGGGATTAGTCAAAACTCACCGATTCCTCAGGAATGATTCCAAGAGTTTCCGGAGAGGTACTTGGGCCAAGTCCTTAATTTCTGAAGGTGTCGGCCACTTCCCTCATATAAAGGGCCATTCAATCCATCATTCACTTCAATTCACCATTCATTTCTTAAAGTCAGGCACAAGCCATTTCCAGGAAATGATTTCCTTTTCCACACCAAACTTAATCTGAGGTAGGAATCGAGGAGCAAATTCTAAAGTTTTCCAGGATAAAATAAAAGTTTGCCGAGATTTTGAACGCATTTTCATACTCATGCATGGTTGCTTACTTATTTTCTAGCAAGATTTTATTCAATCCATGCATTTTCCCCGAGAAACATCATGTTTCAAATCTGGTTATCTGTCTCCCCGCCCTGATTGCAAGCTATTTACCAGTAAATGAAATTGGATCATGTGCAGATATCTCATTCAATCTTCTCCTCTAGTCATTGTGGTGTATTGTTACCATTAAATTAGACCACTGATTAAACCCACTCCGTCAATGAGATAAATCCGGATTGTTATGTCGCATTGTATTCTATTGCATGGTCACATCTTATTTTACGAGCATCCAATCCTCCACAAATTGGATCCCATTTTACGCTACAACCTTCCATGAAACCTTGCAAAACAGAATTTTGCACATATTGTGCAGGTTTAACGCCACATTTATAATTTTTTCGCAAATATATTAGTCAAATATTTTGTAGATTCCATTATTGGATTCGGGTATTTCCTGTTCAGAATTTTACTGATTTTGATTTCTAACCCTTCCAGCCTCGCCGAATGGTCCGACGCCTGGAGTATCGACCCCATAACCGGCGTCCTCTCCCCGACCCGACCTCTTCTCTCCCGGCGACCCCACAGCGACCGGGAAGTGATCCGCGTCCGCGCCCGAAATCGTTGGAATCCCTCCACCTCCTCCGGATCTGTGACCTCTGTCTCCATCTCCATCCGACCCGTGAATCGCTACGCTCCTCAAATCCGAATAAATCGTCCCCCCGTCGTCGAAATTCGTCCTTACGGCGTCATTTACGCCGTCGTCTCCATCCGCGACGCCGACGAGGGAGAAAACGGTCTCGTAGATCTCACAATAAAGGAAGGCGACCCCAATGGAAGCTTCCGGATAACACCGACCTCATCTAGAAATGAGTTCTACGTCGAAATGTCGCCCATCGTCGCCAACAACCTGAGTCCCGGAGAACGACTCCACATTTTTAATCTCACCTTAAAAGCCACTGATAGAGGCACACCAACCAAGTCGTCGGAAAAGGTAAGAGTTCCAATTTCCAGAAAACTTTGATTCCATCTTGAAAAGAAGACCCAAGTTTTCATAACTCAACTAAAAACTCGCCCAATCCTCTCCAACCAACCGTGTTACATCCGGTTTAATGATTATTTCCGGTCCCTAAAGACCTTTTTGGGGAAAGGAATCGATTTTCTTACCCTCTGTCAAGCTCAAACCACAAACTCTCATCCAATTTCCAATCTCTCCTTTTAGCCAGGAAAAGAGCTGAGCTTAACTGTTTTTAGATTCTCGTTAGGGCAAGACTTTCTCCGAAATTCGGGCTTTTGTTGAACTTTCAAATTTGAAGCTGATTTGATTGGAAGGGTGTAAAAATTAAAAGTTGCTCCTTTAGACCTTTAGACTTTCTCCTGGAGAAATTCTCTCCAAAGCCTAAACCGATTTTAATAAGTTTTCCTCCAAAGAAACTTAACCAAGTAAAATTGATCGTATTCCCTCTCCACCCAGGAAAAGGAACAGATTTATTTTTTTATTGTAAAACCCTGGACAAAGACCCGCTTATTTTTGACCAGCTTTCTTTCCTGGTCAAGCCAAAACCAGAGTAAACCAGATTTTGAGCTAAACTTAAATCGAATCGGTTGACAAGTGGCCCCACTCTCAACCTCAGTCACTTCCTTGTTAGGCACCCAACTAGCAAGTTACCAACCACAAAATGATCTTCTCCTATTTGTACACAAACTACTTTCTCCTCTTACTTTCTCTCCTTTCTCGGGGTGAAGTAAATAAATAAATCCGAGAAAGTGAACCCTTCCTCCACTTACTCTCCTTCTTTTGTTGCTCCCAGACCCACAATCACGGCTCTGGTTTGGTGCATGTTATTCACTTTGATTTATTTCGGACAAAACCATTCTTCAATCCTTGCTCCTTCTTAAAAGAAACACAAAAGAAACTGTGATAACTCGAAATAAATGTAACTTTGCCCTCATTCACTACTCCCACCCCAATTCAGGCACCTCCACTTTCTCCAAACCACTTTATTTCCTTGTGTTACCCAACAAAAATCGATTTCCTTCCCAATATTTTATTCCTTTGACCTTGCAGGAGCTCCAAGTAAAAGTTGCAGACACTTCCTGGTCTGAAAAGTCCGGCCACGCCGCCATCTTCGACAAGGACGTTTATGAAGTCGAAACATCCGAGACAAGTCCACCACACTCTGTCGTCTTCCGCCTAACCCGGCCCGACGCGGCCGTGGGTCTCTCAATCTCATCAGGGAATGAAGGCGAGGATTTCATACTTGAAGAAAAATCCGGCGTCTTGTACACAAATAAGTGGCTGGACGCCGAGACAAAGTCGACTTACACCCTTACAATTGACTCGCATGATCGCCGACCTTCCGGAGACTTCTATAGGAGACGCCAATCCGTGGCGAAGATCATTGTGAAAGTTTTGGATGGTGAGAGAAGAAACCCGGGCATTATTAATGTCGCATTATTAATGCCGCATTAAGTAATATTGTCTAAATACGTGTGTTTTGCTTCCAGGAAACGACAACTCTCCCGAGTGGGAGCCAACGCCGGGTAATCGAAGTGTTTTTACGATAAGTGAAAATGAGGCTGTGGCAAGTAAGGTGGCAAGGATTGTGGCGAAGGATAAGGATTCCGGAGAGAATGGGTGAGTTACAGAATTTCTAATTATCCTGGTTCAAAATGGTTTTAAGAGACATAACGTCTAAGAGACATTGTTTGGTCTTATCATCAATATGGGATGAAATTGTCACATTACAATTCATTTTATGACGGAGAAGTCCAATAATTAGAGTTGGTTCCGGCATTAATTGACAAATTCTCATTAAATCAGAGCCTTAATGGACACTGGACTATTATAAACATTTAGAATGAAGACATTTTTCGACCGTAATTCCAAATTCCAAGTATTGAGACTGTCAATTGAGAGGTTAATCAGAAATGTGAACTTTCACTAGAAAGCAGGATTTTAAACCGTTCAAATCATTCATTGTCCCATTATTTACAAGACAGAGAATAGCCTGCAATTCCGTCTTATTGCCCCCTTTCCTCCCATTTGCATTAAGGAACAATTGACATTTCCTTACTAGCTCAAACCCAGCCATGCCAAGTTAGCTCCAGCTTTCCTTCCCTTTCCCAGTGTTTCTCGGAGATTAGGCAATTTAACGACTGAGTGAATGGGCAATTGACCATCTACACCCAGAACAGTTGCACTCCAACCAACTTCGACCTAAACATCCAACCAAGCATAAACCAGTCACCCAACTCCAGTAACGACGCTTCTTAAGCTAACCCCCATTAGTTCACGACATCCAAATAATTCAGACCCCAAAATTTGAATAAATCCTCTCCAAACCTTACAATTTCATAAATATGTCGCCACCACAAGCCTAACGTCCTTCTCTCTCCTTTAGATACGTCACCTACTCCATCGCCAACCTCAAACCTACGCCCTTTAGTATCGACCACTTTTCCGGTGACCTCCGCACCGCCCGCCTCCTAGATTACGAGATTGACCGAAAGGAATGGTCCCTCAAAATCCGTGCCTCCGACTGGGGCCAACCCTCCCGTCGCCAATCCGAAAAGACCGTCACCATCCTCCTCAAAGATGTCAACGATAACCGACCCTTATTCACTGTTAAAGAATGCGTCGCCGTGATTGACCGCGGGATCAAGTTTGAAACCGAAATCGGGCGCATGGAAGCCATCGACTTTGACCGAGAAGACATGGTCACCTACAGGATTGTTGGTGGGAACGAGGACGCCTGTTTTGGGGTTGATTCACTCTCCGGCAAGATTAAGGTAGGTTATCGGTGACCTTTGACCTTCCTTAGGTCACCTAAGGTCACTTATTTAATGCTTCACCTCATTTCCAGGTCGTCTGCGACCTCCGCGACATCCGCGTCTCGAAACGCTTCCTAAACCTAACTGCCACCGATGGCGAATACTATTCGGATGTGATGTCCATCAAAGTTGAGCTTGGCGATGGAGAGGACTCCCGCCTTAAAAACGAATCGGAGTGAAGGTTCTTCCGGTTCTCCGGTTCGTTCCGGTATTAAACTATTTTCCACAGCCCACTCCGTCTTTGAATGTGAAGATACCGGCGTCCAGGAGAGATTTGACCGAATGGCCGCCCTTTCCGAGAAGAATAATCAGCTAGAAGTCTCCGAAGAGGGTTTCCCACCACTCCCGTCCCGATACCGGGATAATGTCCATTCACCCGTTTTTGTAGAGCTGCCAAAGGAGATTTCCGTGAGTTTTTAACCATTTTTCTGCACATTTTGAGACCCTGGGTCACCCTGATTAGCCCGGAATTCGGAGAATACCCTGATTTTTATCAGAATCTCAGCATCCCTTGTTTCTGATCTAATTTCCCAAAAAATCAAGTCTGTTTGTAATGGTTTTCTGTCCCAAAGTCCACCGGGTGTCCCAAATATCTGGGTTTCATTTCATTCTCCTTTCTACCCACCCGCCGTAAAGTAATGGATCGATTTATTTTATGTCCGATCTGTGTCCTGTGGCGTGTAATGGTGCTTTCTTCTGGAGATGGAGCCATGTTGTGGCAACTCATCCATTTCGAAGAGAAAGTAGAAAGTAGAACAAATCAGAGTTGAGTGGATGGAGTCTTTTACAAAACCGTTTTGATTTTGATTTTGCTGATTCATCCTCCAAAGCTAGATTTGCTTTGACCTAAAATAAACCCGGAATTTGATCAGGGACAAAGTGACTCGCTACTAAAGTCATTACAAATCCAAGCATCCAAGCGCATTGATGTTTTTAGCTTTGTTTTCAATTTAAATGCCAAAATCTTCCCAATTTCCGAGTTAGTTATCCATGAAGCAAAGTGAAACCTAATTATTTTTGCATTAAAATCCTGCAATTTCGCAATTTCTCCATGAAATCCTTCCCTAAACACGTCAGCCTGTTACAAGACTCCAGATTTATTGTTAAATCACCCCTCAAACTATTCCAGGTCTTTGAAAACACCACCATCGGCACCTCTGTCTTAACCCTGCTCGCCTCCGATCTAGACAAAGGCTACAACGGTCTCCTAACGTTTGTAATCTCCTCCGGCGACGAATTCCACGGCGCCTGGGACATCTCCTCCCTGTCTGCGTCCCCATACCAAGCCTCTCTGCTCCTCTCCGCCCCACTCGACCGAGAACAAGTGTCTTCCTACACCCTAAACATCTCCGTCTGGGACCAAGGTCTGCCTCCAAAAGTGTCCTCAGCTCGTCTCCTCATAACCATCAAAGATTCCAACGACTGTCCTCCAACCTTTTCGAGAGCCTCCTCCAAACTCCGAGTGTCCGAAGGCTCAGCCCTTATCGGGCAAGTGATAACCTCCCTCCAAGCCACCGACGGAGACGAGGTTGGCTCTCCAAACTCCGCGATAAGCTACCGATTCGCTGCTCCAAACTCCGATTTCGGGATAGACCCCAAATCTGGGTCAATAACGCTTCTCTCCGAGCTGGACCGGGAGCGACAAGATTTTTATGAGTTGCTAGTGATCGCAGAGGACTCCGGGACGCCAAGATTGTCCGGTGTGGCTCTGGTGCAAATTGTGGTGGAGGATGTCAACGATTGCGCCCCAGTTTGGGAACAGGGTGGCAATAAAGTAGTCGGAGTCATGGAGGATTGGCCAGTGGGAGGCGTAGTAACCCAGGTTGTGGCGCGGGACGACGACACCGGACTTGGGGGGAAGGTACGATACTCCGTAGTTGGGGAGGAGGAGGATTTCGGACTGGATCCAGTGTCTGGAGTGTTGAGAGTCAAGAAGGAACTGGATTATGAGACGACATCCATTTATAATTTAACTATTCGGGCGACAGACCTAGGCTCACCTAGCCTAAGTTCGGATACTTTTGTGGTGGTTGAGGTAAGGAGAGTTTTAAATTATTTGTCTTTATTCCAGTTCATAGATGCATGAATACAATTATTTCCCATATTTCCACAAAACTGCCGATCTTGTGCGATGAAATCAATTTGTTTTTCGCAATTAGAATTTAAACTTCTAAAGATGTCGATGACGCGAAATATTAAAAACTTTATTAGAACGTTCTATTCGACAAAACATCCATGTTTAGTGTCAATTTTAAGAAATCACGTTCCCTTTCAAACTTTAAAGCCTTTCTTCACCCGAAAAAGATACAGAACCTTCTACCCACGCTATTCCATTGTATTCGGATGAATACCATCCTGGCTGAGTTGCTTATTCTCAAACTCTTCCATTCTCCATTCAATTCATTCCGCTTTCTCTTTCTCTGCACAAAGACCGGAATTGGATCAAGATTTGAATACCTTGCAATTGAATCCAGGCTTAAACACAAGTTTTGTTTTGAACCAAAACCTCAACCAACCTAAACTTTGAAAGTAATATTTTCTCTTCAAATTCAAAGACCTGGTTAGTTAGTTCTCCCACAAAACCTCAGCTTAGTATCTCTGCATCCGTGAAAGGACAACAAGTTGCCGGATCCTATTTCACTTTCTCCGGGAAAGTAATGCAACTCACAATTGTGAGTCTCTTCTCTGCATTCAGAAGGCTTTCCCAACTTTCTCCACCTGTTCCATAGCTCAGATGCACCTCTTTCCTTGCCTTTGTCAAAGTTTTAATTAGCTTAAGTACACTAAAGCCCGGAGAAAGTTTCTACTCCGTTTCCTTCCTTCTTTTACCCCTGATTAAAATCGTTCCGCTTCAATTATTCCAGGTCCTCGACGTCCTCGAGTCCCGACCGGTCTTCTCCTTCTCCGAAATCGGGCAAGAAACCTCCATCCCCGAAACGCTTCCTGTTGGCGCTTTAGTAACCCGGGTCTCTACCCATCCACCCGAAGCCTTAGACTCCGGCCTGGCCACTCTGTCACTAGAAGGACCATCTCGCTACTTATTTACCATCGATGGCTCCGGAGCCTTGCGTACCGCACACGGTTTAAACTACGAGACCCATCCCAGCCACTGGTTGACCATCCTAGGAAAAAGTGTGACCACAGGGAAAACCCTGGCCAAAATTGATCTCTTCATAAATATCACTGACGTCAATGAATGCGTGCCTTTAACCACGGAACCAGCTTATAGGTGGGTGTAACTCTCTGTCTTTTAGGTCATCTTATCTCCTCCTTGTCCAACATTCATTTAATTTGCAGAGTAACCCTCCCGGAATCCACCCCGTCCGGAATCACCTTCCTAAAGCTATCCGCCTTCGACTGTGACCCGGGTCCGGGACCTTTGACCTTCGCACTAAAGACTGCTTCTCCATACTTCACCCTTGACTTCCTATCCGGGCATCTGTCCACAGGAGAGGTTCCTCTGGACCGAGAAACACAACCAGTCCACATTTTCGACATCCTAATCTCCGACTCTGGCTCGCCACCTCTCAACTCCTCCACGCAGATCGTGGTTATTCTCTCCGATGAGAATGATAACTCCCCGAAATTTCTGCATAAACGAGGAATCCACTCAATTCACCGAACTTGTCCTCAATCTACAAGCCGACCAACCCAAGAAAGTCCCGGGTTCTTCGGAAGAAGACCCGGAAGAGGAGGAATCCTCCTCCGAGGACGATGAAGACATGAAATGGTCCGACTGGAGTGTCGTAGAACCACCGAAAGACGGAGAATTCAGTGAGGGAGGCGGATGGCGACGAATATTCCAAGTCGTGGCTGCCGACACGGATGAAGGTCCTAATGGCACGGTGTCCTATCGACTTAAATACCGGGTGAGCACTAGTCCCGGAGGAGAATTTAATAGAAGGAGGAACCACTTCGCAAAAAGAGGACGAAGTTTACTCCATAAATCCATCTACGGGAGAGATATTCACGTCTGCACCCTCCATTAAGGGGGATACTGTGCTTAAATTTATCATAGAAGCTCAAGACGGCGGGCTGCCAGAGCCTCGAGCGACGGAAACCACGCTCATCTTGAGGGTTAAGAGTGTTTCCCGTGGGAAATCCGAGCCACCCGAGATCCTGTTACAAGGTAAGGTCATCCAGGTCAAGATTTAAGGTCCCTAGCCCTTAAATATCTTTATTTCCAGATGAATCCGTAGTCCAACTAACCACCAAAGAATCCGCCGGCTACACAGTCGAAACAATAGACGCCCTAGACCCCGAAGGGGAGCAGTTATGGTACGAAATAGTCTCCGGAGATCCAGAACAACACTTCATAATGTGGCCGGAATCCCAAAATTTAATCCTCGCCAAGAAAATAGGATCCCCAAAAGATTTCAAGTTGAACATCAGCATCTCCGACGGAGTCAATCCGGTATTTGTGCAGGTGAGTCAATCTATCCCAAAATTTAGTCTAGTTTCACTTGACCAAAACAAAACCAAGCAGCTTATCCTTTGATAACAGACTTGCCCAGGTTTCTCATTAATTTACAAGCATCCCTATCAAACCCGAGGTTTCATTATTTTGAGTATGAAAGCAACTCTTTGAAGTTTTATCTGTCTGACTCAAAAAACTTCAAAGTTTGTCCTGATCCTGTGTCGCATAAATTTACACCCACGCATCAAAGGACGTTTCTGGTGCCTGTGGCTATTTCCCGAAAAACAAACCTCTCCCGGACTTGGCTGGTTGACTCTGACTCTTTTAGCTTGAGTCCTGTCCAAACCATGGCCCACGCTCCAGTGGAGAAAGTGCAGTGAAGTAGAGAAAGTAAAATGTGGTTGTCCACCAACCGCCTTTCAACTTCGCCTCGGATTGAAATCAGATCTGAATTCAATCCGCTTTTCGCCTCGGTTTTTGTCATCTCCCCTCTTATCTTGGGACGCATACATTCCTCTGGACTATAGTTCGTACTCCAACAANGATGCATACATTCCTCTGGACTATAGTTCGTACTCCAACAAAATCAAATCACGTCAAAAAGTGTCCACTTTCACTTTCAAACAGATCAAGCATTTTGCTGGGTGGGCAGTATTTCTCTGGAATTCTGAATAATTTGCTTACTTTCTCTCCATACACGGCAAACTTTGTCTATTATGTTTGTCAAAAAGCGTCAAGTGCTTGGACAGCAGGAACTGACAGCTCTCTGTAGTAAAAATGGCTGAATAATCAAATACAGATCCACCTCTTCAAATCCTATTTAACACGTTTTGTGACAAAAACCCCAGAAATTACGCAATTGTACATGAACCACCTTTATTTTAATCTCCTCATTATTAATGTCAAATGCCTGGCGTCTTTATGGATGCAATGTTTCCGAAACCATTGCAAAATTCTGAATGAATTTCCACCATCTTGCAATCCCATCCAGAAACTCTGTCTCAAGAATCCTCTCATTATCCTGGTGCGCCATTGGTAGGGTATTTATAAAAGTGTTCAGACCAAAGACCGGAAGTCCCTTGGCACGGATATATCTCCCATCTGTGACGCCATTCGGGATATTCGGAGTGCAAGTGAGATTTCTGCAAGAAACAGGTGCTTCAAAGACACTACCAATTTGGCAGAAATTAGCAAAGCTCACAATTCGCGACAAGTATCCTCTAAAGTGAGCCACCAAATATTTGTGTCATCTGTGGGAGTTGTCGCCCAATCCATAGTCTTGACGAGATAGTTGATGACCGTGTCATTTCCTGAAGAGGTTGCGATATCATTCAGCATGGCTTCCACATCCGAAAAGTTCCATCCTACCCGGGTAACTATTCTCATGTCCCAGGAGGCCCAGAGCTCATGAGGAATTATGTTGTTGCCCATTCCACCCTGGAAGTTAGACACTAATGACCTGTTGAGGTCAGAGGTTTAGTTTTGTGACTCACCCCAATTTTGACCAGATTCAAGGTCGTCACATTTTGCAGAGTGTAACCAGGTTGGTCCAGGAGATCCAGTTGAGACGCCCGGAATTCCATCAGTCGGTCAATCACGACCTGTAACTTCTGCCCGGCTGTCATCTCGGGGAGGGTGGAGGCATGTGCCGCAGTTCCGTAGACGGTGTAGTTGAATTCTGAAAATCGCAGTTTTTTGCAAGTTATTTTCAATAGATTTTGCAAAGCAAGGTTCCTTACGCCACACAGATTTCTCCGCATAAGTGATGAATAATTCCGGTTCATTTGCAGAGTTTGCAATCGCCTCATCCAACACAAATCCAGGGTTTAGATCGGTAAACGTCGCCGACTCCACAAACTCCTTGACGCCTCTGCTGTAGAGTTCTTCATCTAATCAAAAAATGGTTGCGAATTTGTCACCAATTTCTGCACTTTCCTGCAAACATTACAACCTACCTGGTAGCACAAGGACATGAATCGTTCTAAGTGGCCGAAATCCTGACAACTTTAGCCTTCTGAGAGCCTCTAGAACTGCCACAGTTGTGGATTTCATATCAATCGAACCTCTCGCAAAAATATTGCCGTCCTCATCCTTATCCGCAGCGAAAGGGTCGTGGTCCCATTTGCTCTGACAAAAGTTTTGCAAATTAATTACTTCAAAATTGCTAATCTTGCCAAATTACCTGATCCACAGCCACAACATCCATATGCGAATCGATCAGAATGCTCTTTGCTTCGGGACTAGTTCCATTCCAGGTCATCCAAACAGCGAATGCATGCTCGGGTGGGGTGTAATACTCGAGATTAAAGGATAATCCGATTTCTTCCGCCTGTCCTCTCAGCCATTGAATACAAGAATCTGCCAAAATTACAGTTATTAAGATTATTAGTCAATCTTATTGACAAATCTCACCATAATCTGGGACAGGATGGGCAGAATTAATTCGTAAATACTGGCGAAATCTGGTCACAGCAGGGTCCTCCACTTGGCCATATATTTCAGCAATGGAGCACACAGCAATTATTGCCTTAATTAAGAATTTCTTTCTAAATCCCATGACTGAGTTTGTGATTGAATCGCAGAATGAAGTCGAACTAATGTCAGTCTGACAGTGTCAAGTTGACATTGTCAACCAGTTTGTCCAGTTGCACCAGCTTATTTATTGAGATTAGGTAGCTATCTTATCAGGTTCTTGGTAAATGTTACCTGCATCAAGGTCAGATAAGCACTTCCAGCAAATACTACTTCAAGTAGAACAATGTGACACCACATAAATTATGATTTTTACCCGTAAATGACATGCCTCCCTAATCTTTACCTTTCTTATCTCCAGCTCTACGTAAAAGTCGTCGACGCCGAAGGCGAATCCTCCCTCATCTGGAGTCAACCTTCCTACACCGCTTCCATACCCGAGCAAGCCGGTCTTGACCTCGGCGTCGTTGCCACCGTCTCAATCAACTCCACCCTCTCCCTAGTTCCACCTCGTGACCTCCATAGACTCTCTGGAACCCTGCTCTACGGCTTCCACAACGCCCAGGATGCCCGAACCCTGGCTCATTTTGGGATTGACACCATCACCGGCGAGGTTTCTGTGTCAAAGGGAGCCCCACTTGACCGAGAAACGCTTCCTCGACATATTCTAACCCTTAAGGCTCGCAATACCGCAAACACCTACGGTTTTGTACGACTAACAATTGACATCGAGGAGTGGAACGATCATCCTCCCGTGTTTTATGGGGTTGACGGCAGATATCCGGCCAGAATGGAGGTTCGCGTCCCAGAAACGCTGGCGGTTGGGAGTCTTATCGCTCAGGTGAGTGTCTAGCTTGATAATTTAGTCATGAGATAACTTTATGACCGAGTTTTCCAGTGTTTCTCGAAGTCCGGATAGAAAAGTAGGTTAAGGAACTTGTGGGTAGAAGGGAGTAGAATTGAGGAATTGTTAAGTGGATCAGGTTACAGTTAAGGAATGTGCTTGTTGTGACAGAGAAAGTCAGAGGATGTGAAAGTTATCCATGTCAGAAAGCTAGGATTGCCACATTTATTGCCGTGTTTGACTCACAAATCCGTAAACCTTATTTCTTTCCTGCTTTCTCCTGCAAATCCATGACCTTAGCTTTCTGTTCTTTGAGTGACACTCATTCCAGATTCAATCCCATTTTAACGATGAGAGGTTCAATCTTTGATGCTTTGATCTGATCTTTGAAATTGGGCAACAAAATAGAAATAAAATCAATTCCCTCATCCAATCCAGTGGCGGACTGATTTATGAAGGAATTTTATTTTTAAGTTTCCAATTTTAACAACATAACTTGAGTCAGTTTCCATTCTATTAAATAAAAAATTGAGCTACATAAAGAACCTGTTTTATCATTGGCTATTCTAATCTTTGAGCAATTCCTATTTTTGGCGTGAAATGCATGAAAAATCTTTTCATAGAAAATTTGAAATTCTGCATTTTTGCAAGCATTTGCAAACCTCGCAGAAAAGTGAGCAGGCCTTTACTCCTTTCTTCACCCACTTAATAGGAATTTGCCCAAGAAAATCTTGCCTTGAAGTTGACTTCTTTATTGAAATTGAACATGTTTATTTTTAGCCCGAGCCAGAGGCGAAGTGCTTATGTAACCGTTGAGGCCGTCTGTCTGTCTGTCTGTCTGTCTGTTCATTTACGGCCGTTTTACATGAGATATCGATTCGAAATTTTTA
>JAAXNX010002624.1:0-12874 GCA_036491905.1 Folsomia manolachei
AACCTGCGATGTCGTCACCCGATTATCGAAGATGGAGTCGACGGATTCAACGCCGCTCTCCAAGTTCAAGTCCCCTGGACAACGTCGTGCTGTCAGGTAGGTCGTCAATATTCCTTGACAACTGGCTTCTCCATGAATTGCCTCAGACAATCGTGGTAGGTCGTCACCCGGACATGAAATAAGTAATGATTTGCTTATCTTTTGTTTTTTTTTATTACAGATGCAGAATTAGCTTCGGAAGAACAGGAAGAAGCGGATGACGGGACAGCTGAAGCAGGTTGGAAAATACAATTTTTTGTTGAGTTTCATATTTTTAAAATTAAAAATGAATGGTTTTAACAACAGTTTCGCAATCGAGCTACCCTTTGTCTTTCATGGACTACTGTGATTACATTGAGGATTATTTTAAGAAGTATCCGGAAATGGTACGACTGCTTCGGAGCAATTGTCCAGAGTTTTTGGAAATGCGACAGTCATCCGCAGCCGTGGCTTTGTTGGAGGAATACACTGCTGGAGAGTCGGAGAATGGTGATTTTATAGCCTTTTATTCTTGTGCCGTATAATAGTATGGCTTGGTCTGATGATGAGGACATAATAAAACTAATACAATTTAATGAATTGAAATTTCAGTCACGTATTCAAATTGCGACATGGACAAGTTGCAGTTAGAGCTAGAAACTTTGCTCGTAGGGGTCGTAAAACGGAAGGCTATGATACGTGGTGTAGCTGGAATTGGGACAGAGGCTGCCCCCTCACAACCACAAGATGTTGAAATTGCAGCTGCCACTGTCGTGGAAAGTAATGTTGGGCGTGGTTGCAGACAAAAGAAAAAATCAATTCGTTTATCCGAACACTCTGAAGAAATTGCGACAAACTCTCGAAGATCTCACACTCCCAAGATTAAAGAAGAACTTGTGGAAGTGGAGGAGGAACCAGAACCGGGTACTGTTAATAATAAGTAGTAGGAGTTTGACAAGTAAAAGTAATTTATGCAAGGGTTGATGCTTTTTTAGACGAATTGAAGAAGGCTGAGACTAGGAAGGAATTCAATCAATTTGTGGATACACATGTCAAGGACGTTACTTCAAATGAGGTGGAAAATATCAACCACCTCTGGCATCTGGGAAAGTATGAATATTCCAAGAATGAGGTGTGTCGTTCAATAATTTCATCGCTTTACGGATCTGCGACTGGATACTCTGCACCGGAAATGTAATTCGATTCGAGCTCCTTCATTAATTCATATGAGATGTGAAGTTTTTTGGAGAATTTGTTTGATATTAATTTTATTATTTAGTCAGCATCAGCCATCAGAACAACAACACACATCGACATCAGTAGGCCCAGGTAAGCCAACAACATCCACTGGCGATGCAGTTGGGGATTTGCATACATCCGTTCGACGTGACCAGAATTACACTGGGCGACTGGAACGCGAGATAAATACTATTAACAAGATGGAAATCTCACTGAAATTGGTTTTAGTGAACCCAGACAATTGGCCAGTCCCGGTCCGTCCCGTCATTCCACCATTTCCACCAACCCTGCCCTTAAAGATTCCTTTGGCGCTATTGAAACAAGGGCAACAACTTAAACTCGCTAACTCGGGACAAGCACTTGCGAGAAAATTGAGCAAAGCCGACCCACGACGGGCGCTGATGGAATCCAAAATAGATTCTGAACAAAATGAAGCTCAATCTAGACAAGCAGAGCAGGACGAACTTGAGAAGGAGTTGGAATGCGCTCGAATTGTTAATGCCGTTAATCTCCTCAAGTTGAAAATTACGGCAGAAGTGAGTTATCTGGATTATTTATTGTGAAATGTATTATAAAGGTTTACTATCATATTTTTAAATTGATAATACAGGACGCTCGAGATTACACTGCAGTGAAAAGCAGTCTCAATTCTTTGGACAAGTGCATTATTGAGCTGCAATTGAATGTTGAGCAAGCAAAGAAACGTATCAAAGATTTTGGAGATGAAGATGGAAAGGAGGCTGCAAATCTAAAGGCTTTGAAAGAAGCTGGAAAATATTGGATTCAATGCAGGAAAGATTTGTGTGTAAAGGTGGATATTATGGAAAGTAAGCTTTTTCCTCGGGAAATGGAATGAGTATGAGTTTTAAATTAATTTAGAATAATTGTTGTTTCATTTGTATGATGGAGATTATTCGAGATAAAAACGGTACAACAGTGGCATGGATTTGCTTCGTTTTTTTTACATTATTATAACTGAGGCTAATAATTTTGTAACGATTTGGTTGTGAAGAATATGCAGGGTATTGATATTCGTTACAGAGTTTTGTTATCAATGATTATCCTAAAATAGTAATAAAAATAGCAACACTACGCTTTTAAGTTTTGAGAAATATGCTTTGTCTTAATCAAGTGTTTCATATCCTTCCCTTAATTTCGGAAGTTAATTGCTACAATAATTCATGCTCACTCTCTTGCTTTATCAAAGTTTAAAGTAAATCTTCCATCACACATCAAATCGAATTGACAATCTAAACACAGTGGGTGGGGTTCTAGCTTCAAATCATTCTTACGATCAGACACTTTTGCTAACCAATCTCTCCAGGTGTTTCATGTCATAGCAAAAATCATGACATTATTTCAAGACAAATCAAATCCGACATTCAATTAAAACATTTATTAATGGAAGGGGGTATAATGTAATTTTCCTTGTAAATTAACATGTATATAGGAATTTAAATCTAGAGCATAGTCTATACACACATAATTTAACCTACCATTTATTTCACTTTTCATCAAAATCAAGGTTTAAATTTTAAAGTTCAAAAAAGAAAATTAAATGGAGAGCCCTTCTCGTTTGTCTGCCTTGCTATTCGTCTATCTTACTTATTTTCCCAGCTATAGCTTACTTGCAGAACTGAGTGAACTACGGAAAACAATTAACTAAAACTTTAACAAGATCAAATCTCTCTTAGACATAATATTTATAACCCCAAAGTCCAAAATAGAAAAGCGGAGATTGGTATCTTTGCTTGCTACTGTAGTACATTGCATATAACTTACTTAATGCCTGCCTCTGGTTTTTTAGTTACTAACTACAAAATAGTTAGTAATATTTTATTCACTGCATGAATATTAACTTTAGTGTAATAATAATAACATGGATGTGTGTTATAACAATTACAATTTGTTTACAAGTATGTAATTAATTTAATTTCAATAATCCTCTCAGCCACGAGCAAAACAAATAAACAAAAAAAGGCAGAAACATACATCTGGACTCTTTCACTAAAAAAATCAAGTCTCTCTAAATAAAGGGATGGATGGGTAAGGTAAAGCAACCGTACAAAAAATCAAGTTAACATAAAACGAATTGGAATATTAATAGCTAAACGATGATCAAAAAACAATTAACGAAGTGAGTGTTTGGTGGTATGTGTACACATTTTTTTCTCAGTTTTTTTAAATGCTTAATACTCATCGTCACTCTCTTCCTCGTCATCTTCTTCTGCATGGTTGGCTGGGACAGGGTTGCTTTTGTAGAGGTGCATCTCTCTCTCGTAGCGGGCCTTATCCTTGTCTGACATTGCTTGGTACTTTTGTTTCGTCTCTGGAGCACACAGCGCCCACAATCGTCCCAACTCTTTGGCAACGTCCCCAATCCCGTATTCTGGATTCATGCCCTTCACCTAATAGTCGAGAAAATAGTAGAAGACAGAAATTAGACTCTGACCAAGAATTGAAGTTTATTACAGACAAAGACTTAACAAGACCTCTTCTCCTTGCTTACCTTTTGTCGCTCATCATTACAGAACCAAAAGAAGGCTGAGAGAGATCTCTTGGGTGCATTGGGATCCTTGGAACGACGCTTCCTCTTTCCTCCACGACGTTAGCTTCTCTCCCGGGAATTGCTTCATCTCCGCCTCAAATCGGTTCTTGTCCCGCTCCGCCATCAGTTTGTAGGGTCGCTTCTCCTCCTCCGACAGCGAGTTCCATCGTCCAGCGCAGTTACGGGAAAAGTCAGCAAAAACCTGGAGGTCATTACAAATAGAAAACGATAAGAATTCCAAATTAATACAGAGTCCTCCTCCCCTTTCACCAATCAACAAACAATCAGAAATATCAGCAGAAATATCAGCAATGGCAATACCATTCGGGCGTGTTGCAGTTTTGTGCTGAGACTCCCGGGCAGTTGCTGAAAGTTTGATTGGACGGTGGTAGGGTGGCAGATAGATAAAAATTGTTAAAGTTTTACCAACTTACCACTGAACCACCCGGGTGAAGACGCTTCTGCTCTTCCCGAGCAGTTTGGACAAAGAATGCATACGCCGTCATCCGTCCCCTGGGTCGGGTATCTCCCTTTGCTCGTGGCATCTTGGCTTATCAAGGTTAGTTCCTTAGAAAGAAAATACACCACCCACCAATTAAAAACTATAAGTTTCCACACAAATTAATCAATACTGGAGACAATGCCAGAGAACCGCCTGCATATGTAACGGACAGAGGAGAAAAATATTTTCAGACTACAACTTCTCCCTAAACTAAAGCAGCCAGACAGGCAGGGAAGGAAAGACGCGGAGTAGTAGAAATGCTGCCTCTTGTACTTGTACAGTGATGAACAAGTAACAACCAGTCACAAGCTAGGTTGGGTTGAAGGATTGGATTTTTGTTAGAGACGCAGAAATGCATGGTGGTGGTGGCACTGAGAGAGAGCAATGTAATGGATTCCTGCTTGTTGGTAGGCAAGCTAGCACACAAACACAACGAACCAACTAAACGACACCAAGACGAGGGAACTCTACTCAACTCACCAAGGCTCAACTTGGTGAGTGCAATGCTTTACCAATGGCGTCCAAATACATCTCTATATGCTCACCCCGGGGCTGCGAGGACTATGCGGGATTAAATGCAACCTCCCCCCGACACACCCATAACTCTGGGAACATTCCCACCCTGCGGACTACACTGCCCCGGTCCCTACCCACATTCTGACCCTAATTTGACCTCTCTAAACCACCTACTTCCCTCCCAATCCCACTTCTAACCTCAGACCTCCCTTCCTCTCATCTTTAACTTGGTATCCCTGTTGAAAAACCCCACTCCAACCCCACCCACTACCACATCCCAGTAGGTAAGGAGTTATCTTAATTATTGCAAGTAAAACCCAAGTAATTCTTACCTTAATCAAAATCCCTATTTGAAATCCCAATATTTCTTGAGAGTCTCCTTTGCTTAGCTGTGTGATGGAGGTGATGTTGTGCCGTTGTGAGGTTGGATTCTCTACCACACTGAGTTGTGGCTGTTGGAGTGAGTGCACTTTCTTATGCCCGTTCACTACACCCTATTGCTTCCCGGGCAAATTTAAATCTCCTGAATCCGTGTATTTAACGTTGCTTGGGCTTATTTAGGTTGGCTACAATTGACCGCATTGACTTGACATTGGGATGTATTAACCCTTATGCCTCGCATTGGCTTGTCGGCTGGGCTGGGGAGAGTTGGAGACGTGGCTGTCATGTAGTTGGGTGGCATGTTGGACACGAGCCACGAGCCACACCCATGGAGAAAAAGCAAGAAATGAGGATTACACGGCGATGAGGAGGAAATGTGGGGATGATTCCATATTTAATGGTGGCGTGGAGGAGGGGTGGATGTCATGATTGGGAGGGGAGGAGATGGGCCTGGCTAGCTTATGGCAGACTATGGGTGGCAGTGTGGGAGGAGGCTATTAGACAGTGGGAGGACGAGAGAAAGAGAGAGTATTGGATAGGAGTTTACATGGGGGTCTTATATGCAACTATTTTGTGGGGGTGGGGCTCCTGGGGGGTGGCCCAATTAGGGTGGGGATGCTTTTTAAGTCATTTTCTTACTTGGGGGACCTCTTAGAGGCCTCTGGGGGGTTGGAAATGGGCCGGAATGAGTCCTAGCTTAACGTGGGTTGCAAGTTGGCTCATGCTTTTACAAAGGTGAAGACTAGCCTGTTGTCGCCACGGCTGGGTGGGGTGGAGGGCTCGGCGCAAGGCCGGATTTTGGGTGGGATTCGTACTCCAGGAACTTGGCTATGTGGGTGTGGTCGAAATTCGGAGTTTGGTCAAGATTTGACTGAGATAACTAGAGTTGAATGGAGGCATGCCAGGAGCGTATGCTGGGTATGGGTGGAAACCAGTGAGGTTTTCTTATGGCTTGGAAATTATTTTGGAGTTAATTTTTTTGAATTTTTTTTTCTTGTTTAAATGCGACTTTAATACATTTGAAGGGTGTGCTGTGTACGTAAATAAAAGGTCATGCCATAATTTAAGAATATCCATAAAAAGATAGAGCCCACCAAATGCATAGGCATTTGTGGGCAACAGAGATCCAAAGTGGGTGACGCGGAGTAGGAAATGGAAATAAAATCACAGAGGTTGAAGAGTGTGCTCCCTGGAGGACAAATGAGCACTCCAGAGGTCAGGTCAGGTCAGTCAGAGGTCAATCACAGGAATGGCGAGTAGCATGTGGAGTCAGTGCATGTAAAAGTAAGTGACGCTAATATGCAGATTACTTTCCGTAGCCTCCTCCACCTCCGCCACCCCCACCGCTGTATCCACCACCACCGCCGCCTTGAGAACCTCCTCCTCCATAGCCACCTCCTCCACCACCACCACGCCCACCTGAGCCACCCCCACCATAACCTCCAGCTGGTGGGTCAGGATATTTGGCTTCTCCTTGATATTTCACGTCAGCATTGAATCCGTTTTTCCAATCCGCATTGTACGTCACGATTTGCATTCGTCTGTAAAATTTGGGAGGAAATTAGTTAAGAAACTGATTGACTGCGGTTTCTTACCCGTCTGGTAAAAGGACGCGATACTCTCCAGTGACGACATTCCCATCACTTTTCTCCATCTGACCAAAATTGGAGCCAGAGTAATGGTCATTCACGGCGTAGGCGAAATTATATGGGCGTGGTGGATAAGACTGGGAATGGATTGGGTAACAATTAGCATTATACTCTTATCCTTATGAATGACTTATCTTTATTATTACCTCTTCTTGTTTGCCTCCATAGCTGCTTCCTCCACCTCCCCCACCGCCATATCCTCCTCCTCCTCCACCACTTCCACCACCTCCACTATACCCACCACTCCCACCACCTCCACTACTGCCTCCTCCTCCTCCATACCCTCCTGAGAGACCGCCACCCCCACCACTGCCCCCATATCCACCTCCGCCACCTCCTCCTCTTCCTGATGGAGGCTCAGCCTGGACAATTACCAACATTCCAGCGACTAAAACCAACTGAAAATAGAAAACGAGTCAAGTCAGACATTCTCTGGTTATCCACTACTCGAGGACGACGCTACCTTGTTGAGAGACCTCATCCTGAGGCAGGGTCTGAATTTAAGTTTTCCTTATTTCAAATCTGTTTATGGCGTGGGTGGACGTTTGACGTGGAATGAGTGACATGTCTCCAAATGGTGGAGCCTTTTATACGGCAAGGGACTCAGTACTACTGAGTCAGTGATTAGCCTAGCGTGACTCTGGCAGAGTCTGCTGGGCGTAGGACGGCGTTGGGGATGATTTCGAATCTGATTTGGCCACCAACACCAACTACTCATCCACTTTTGATTATTACTTCATCTCCTATGAAATTCATCATCCTTTCCTTTTCGTAATAAAATCACCATCAAAATCTACGTTTTATTGATGACTCTTTAGGCAAGGCAAGCGCATTATTCATTGATACAGATCGAGTTTATGTGCACAGCTATTACAATACATTTTTTGTCCTAGTCTAGTGGTTGTGAGGTGGTGAAATTGAAATATGAAACAAAATGTCCTTGACATATAGGAATGGCACAACTTGCGGGGTCGTGAGGTTTTGGAGATATCCGATAAGGGCCTTATCATAAGGCGTCAGTGCCACGATATAAAGGCGGATAACTGAATTTTCCGTGTGTCCACCTAATTGAGACAAATGTAAGGAAAGTGTTTGTACTGCTGAGTAATTGCCACTGATTAGAAGGAAGTTGTTACAGGAAGTAAGTCAGATAGCGACAGGTGGGAAGATCATTACCGTGTCTAGTTAACTGAGAAAAGTAATTTTACCTAATTCCATCTGCATTACAGCCATGAAAAGGAATTAATTTTGCCCACATGCTAACTTCATTAGGGTGCATGAGTCTGTGCATTTAATTGCTTGTTAAATTTCATTGACCATTGTTAATTAAATAGTTCCTGCTTCACTTTCCACTGTTTAATGGAATCATTCTACTTTTACTTTCATCTCGGATTTTGCTTGCTAATTCTTTATTGCTCTATTAGACTCTTGTATAAATAGAGTACAATAATTAACGTGTTGTGGGGACAAACCTGGTAATCATATGAATTACGTAGTTTGGGGTCATCCCATTTTCATTAATTAATTAGAATGAGGGTTATTTCTGACAAAGTATGCTCAATCTAGTATTTGATTAATGGCAATATTTTTTTATTACATTTGTATTTCGATTTTTGAGTGGCATTTTGAACTTACCGACATTGCAATGTTGTTTTGATGCCTGGTATTATATTCATGAGTAATTCATAAACTTTCTCACTCATCTCGTGATCTTTGCACAATTAGTAAAGGGCTAAGTTCGTGACCGTGAATCCTTTTCATAATATTTATATTAATGCAGGATTCAAGGATTTTGTTTTACATACATTCTCTGTACTTTTAAGAAAAGTGTTGCCCAATGAAAATGCATATTTATTCATTCACTAAGAAAAGCAAACTGCAATTTTCATTTCCAATCTATTTGGATTTGAACTAGAAATCGCACATTCATTTTAACAATGAATGTATTTGCATTTAGAAAAAATATTCATAATAAAAAAATAATTTTTATTTTGGCAAATTGAAATTAGCAAAATTCAAATAACTCGATCGCACCTTCATTATTTATTTGCTAGCTTATGCAATATTTTTATCAATTAGTCAACAAAAATCTTGACACATTTCAAGTTTTTAAAAATATTACAAAAAATGAGCCTGTTCCTTAATCAGTGTCCTTTATCATACCGTCGTGTCGTCGCTAATCTGATTGTTGAAACCGAGTTTTAATTTCAATTTCATGCTCCTCTTATCACTTTTTGTTCTTCTATTAAATCCGATGAGTTGCAACAATGCAAATAATTCTCTTCCATAAAATAAGGCCCATTTACTTTTTAAAGACTGGTGATATAATAATTTAATACTTTACAACATTTATTAGCGCATTAGCTTAGATTCATAAACTTTTAATCATAATCATGATTAAATGAAAATAGCATGTCGGAAATCGAAATCAATTCCCCAGAGCAATCCCCACTTTTTGTATTTGCATTCCTAAAGAGAATGGTTTAATTTTGATTGCTTATTTAATAAGGACTTTATTACATCAGCGTGGTTAACAATGCGGCACTGACTGATTTTAAATTCTATTAGATTAACTCCAAAGTAATAGCTTCAAACAGGTAAGGTAATGGGCCACCCAACAAAAACAAGGCTACTAGACTTAAGTCTCGTCTCGTCATTAAAGTTTATCAGGAAGATATTACCAAGCTTTGTGATGATGCCATCGGTATGCTAATCTATTCTGCTGACTAAAAATCTATTTTACACGGTGTCCCAACCGTCGTAGGAAATATGGCATCTTGAAATTTTATTACGATTCTAGATTACAGTGTGTCATTACTACCGACGACCATTTGGTCTTGGTCTTTGGACCGTGGAATTGCAATAGTTTCCCAACAATATCATCTTATTATTTGCAAACAATCCTTTCAATCCCACCGCAAGTCTTGAGATGAACTTCGGATTGAAATTTGCAATGTGTGTTTTGACTCAAGTATATTTTTCAAATAGTCTCAACAATGGCTCCCAGTTGGACTGCAGAGCAGTGGCGTGGCGATTATTGTCAACTTTGTCGATTATTCCTTGAAATGAATCCATTGTTGTAGTTATTGTATTGCAAGTATTCGGTGGGATGACAAATACGGCAAACTATCTTCGCCATACCATTTCGCAACCATTGGGATAATACAATACAATGGAGACAAAATACAATGAGATATTTTCCGCTTGGGTTGCTTCCTAGCTGGCTAGTTTACCAACCAAAATATAGCTAACCAGGTTAAATTACATAACATAACCAAACTACAAAAATGACAGGCACAAGTTTATAATTTGGCACGAAAACCATCAAATTGGCTTCGGTGACCACTTCAACGCCACAGAAAACATCATTTTTTTAACCTATCTATTAAATACGGGATTTAAATACTTTCAGTTTTTTTACAAATATTTTAAAATAAAATGGAATCAAGGCTTTGTTTGGCATTGGAAATGAAAAGGATCGTCTAATTAATGGATGCATGACATTAAGTTTTATTTTATTTTGCTGGCTTCATTATATTCGACATAACTATATAACTTTACAGGCTCCCTTTCGGCGTCAAATGTGTAATTAAACTAGAAAACAAAAAATATTATCAAAATGTTCTCACAATATCCATCAATTAAATATTAGCCTTGATTTTAAACTTTGAAATGAATGCAGTAAACGGATATTACTACCTGAATAAAATTCACAAATAAAATTAAAATTGATGACGGAAGGAATTAAGGACTAAATGGCATTCACTCTTTTGGTATTCTGATTAAATCAGTGTCGAGCCATCTCCAACCGCAGACAAGACAGTGGAGGAAAGTTAACTTATTTTCTGGAGTTGTCTATCTCGTCGAAAACGATACCGTTCCATTGTCATCAAAGTCTCGCTCTCAGAAGAACGTAGGACAAATTTTAGTGTAAGTTTTTAAATTACTAATTTTTAGCCAAATCTTCACGAATGCCATTTTTTGCCTGTTTTTGTCGCATGTATTTTCAAGGAAGACAAATCATTTTTTGTCCAGCTTTTTGCATTGTTTTGCAGTGTTACCAGTTTTCAGAAAGTTCAACTATCATAGTTGCACTTTGCCTCTTACTAAAACAAGGACAGATTGTGGAATTACAATAATTTCAGGTTTTTTATAGGAAAATTATCTGGATTTCATGTCATAGTTTTCCTACCGCTTTGTATACGAAGCGTGTTTGTTTCGGTGTACTATGTAATTATCTCATCTCCATGCAAGGACACCGGAATTGTTGTGTGTATTCTAATATTTGGTGCCACATACTCGTAAATAAATAGGTATCCAGTTGATGAGGTAGCTTGTCGAGGACGGAGTCCTATTAAACTCTTTATCTATAGTGCCTAAACCAGAAAACGTTGATTAAATTAGTGTCTAATAACTTGTACTAAAAATTAATGATGCCACCTTCACAGGATTCCGTTAATTTTGCGGAGACCATGATGTCGGGAAGTCCTCCGTCGGAGAAGGAGTGGAACACTTATTCACCAGGTAAGACACTCATCAAATCAATGATAAGCTCAATTTCAAGGATTTGGAATTCAGTTATCCTGTTTTTCCCACATCCAGTTCCGAGCCCAAGTAGAAGACGTTTTGAAGTCAGATGAGCACAGGAGTGCTTCTTTCCTCCTACGGTGGATCAGGGGTGGGTACTAAAATGATTTCGAAATTATAATGTCAAATTAGAACCCTGTTTTATATTTTAGCACGAGATGGAAACTTGGAGAAGGCGGAGGCCATGCTAAGAAATGTTAGTAAATTATGAATTTATTCAGCCGGGCAGTACTTAGTATTGATGTTTGGAAGCATTTATAATTCAATTACTGGAATTATCTAGTCATTAAAGTGGAGAATGGAAAACAAAATAGACGAAGCTCTAAACAAGCCGTTGGACCCGTTTATCAAGGAACACTATCCCTACCACACCATGGGTCATGATCATGAAGGCCATCCCGGTAAAAATAAGACAATTATCAATTATCAATTATCAATTAAAATAAGACAATTATCTTCAAACGTTCGTCAAATTAATAAATTGTTGTCCAGTTCGTCAAGCCTGGAGTGGTTCTTGGGATATGAGGAAGGCTATGGATGCTGGAAAGGAAATGGAATTCCAAGATTTTGTCAATCATTTCTTTGAAAGCATAATGGCAGCCATAAAAGCCAGTGGAAATGTTAAAGGAATCTCGGACCCATCCTGGCCCCACACACAATTCGTATATGTCGTTGATTGGGAAGGTTACAGCTACGCCCAACTTGTTCATTGGAAGGGTACGTGTTTACAATTGGGAGTCACAATTTGCGACCAAATCTCAAAGTTTGTTAATCGCTACTTTATTTATTTCTCCAGCGGTTCAAGCCCTCCTGAAATTTGCCTCCCAGTACGAAGCCCATTATCCCGAGATTTTGTACAAAGTTTATTTTGTAAATTGTCCAGCAATCATGCCACTTTTTATGACGCTCCTTAAACCACTCCTTGCTCCAAAGACGTATGCCAAGATTAACGTCTATGGGTCCAACAGGGTCGAATGGGAACCCGTTCTAAGAGATATGATGGATCCACAGTTCTTGTGGACACGACTAGGAGGCTATAAGAACCCTGACCCAGACTCCAAGGATGAAAAGAATTAAGTTACTAATTCGTAATTTCAGTTCGGAACTTCCATTTGAAATAAAAGACGTTACAAAACTAAATTCTAGTGAATACCGGAAAATGTTTGATTCATGCGAATTCATCTACAAAGGCTTTATCCACTCGATAAGACCAAAAAACATCTAGGTTTGTGGTGAAAGTTAATTTCCTGGAATGCACACCACTAGAAGGAGTCGCAATGTGCCCCAACTCACCGCCACCATTCGTTTAGCAGTCACACTTTTTGATCCAGCCGGTCCTAAAAGTTAAATTTTGAAACTTCCAAGTTAAATTAAATTAATATTTAACTAACCTTTAAAAATGGTTCTCAACTTGACGGTTAAGGTGCACCCGGT
>JAAXNX010002625.1:0-12868 GCA_036491905.1 Folsomia manolachei
GATTAATAATTGGTGACGTCCATAACAAATGCTACATATAAACGCCGTAGATCCGTAGGTTTATGCAGGAACGTATCTTGATAAGGCAAGATAAAATTTATCCAGCTCTTCCAATTTGTTCCTCCATTAAAATAATAATATGCAACGTCGCCTAAATAAGAAACTATCCGAGAACTTACGAACTCCCACCAACGCCACACGCGACACGACCACGCGGCGTAAGCCTAATAAGTTGGGTCCTCCCACGGGCAGCGAGGCCGCGTTGAAGGGGACAAGAAGAAGAAGGACTCCATCAAAAACGGAAGAACTCCTTGATCCCCCCGATGCAGAGGCCAACGTTCCTGACGACATTCCGGACGATGGCGACGAGCCTGAGCTAGATGATGATGAGGACGCCGATGATTTAGTAGACGACCAAGAATCACCTCCACGTCGTAGTTCCTCCAAAGTTGGCCCAGGTGGTGGCAATAATCTCGTCTTCCCACAATCTCCCCAGCTTCTACCTCTAGATGACCAAGAATTTGAGGATGAATTTGGACCAGAACTGTTGGAAAAGGCGTTCACAGACTCGATCCGCGGCAGTCAGCGTGACCTCCCGGTCCGAAGCTCGTCCAAGGTGAAAGGGGTCGAAGTTCAGTTCGTAAATGAGAGGATGGCCGCATTTCTTCCGGGCGTCAAGAGCCGAAGCAACCCGGGATCTCTATCCCCGTCAAAACGACAACTGGCCCCAGCCCCTAGTAAAACTTCACGGAAATCCAAGGCAAATTCAAGTAGGACGCCTTCTACTCAGAAGACAGTTAGATCTTCTTCCAAACCTTTTATTGCGCCGAGAAAATCAATGTCGAGGCGTGAATTAAGTAAGGTTAGCAAGGGATTTGTTGTGAATGAGAGAGGAGCAGCAGCAAGAAGTTGGGCGAGAGTGGAAATGGAGTCGGAATCAGAATGGAGAAGATGCCAAAATTCTGGAAGAAGGTCCGTCCGACTACTATGTGGATTTGGAGGCGGATAACATATATGAGATGGAGGAGGAAATCCTGGTTAAATCTGGTGAGTGGGTGTGATTGAAGAGTCTTCAATGAAGACATTAATATTTATGTTTTGTCTGTATTCAGATAGTGGACGCCGCAAGAGCGATAACTACGTTTATCCATTTGCTGTATTGGACATGGAAGAAAAACCTGGGGATCAGGATGATGAAGGGGATGAAGATGATTATGAAGATATGGAAGAAGAGATTGTTGAATTACCGTCACCCCCTCCTCGCCAAAGAACAAAATCCTCCCTTCGTAGAGGCAGTAGTCGTACGTCTTTAAGAGGAAATGAAGGGACAGGAGGAAGAATTATGGATGGCAATGATTCTTTAAACATGGGTAGCTCTTCCTTATTAATTGCTGAGTCCAGGACACGGATTGGTGGTGGTTCAGGTAAGGAGGAAATGATATTTAACTCCATCTAAATACTGTTTTTATTAGTGCATCGCTGATCATAATATATTTGATTCCAGATCGTGGCTCCAATTCAAGCCTGCGTGCATCCTCTCGAGACAATATTGGCTCTCGAAGTAGGACACGTTCAGCAAAATTTAATGACGAGGAAGAAGATGACATGCTCGGGGCTGTATCCGCCCTTCCCAACGATATCAATGTTGGATATGCACGTTCCAATGTGAGACTTGGAGATAGTCGATATGATAGTCGAGGACAACTTGGTCGTCCTCGTAGCTCCTATTCCAGAGAGGTGACCCCTCTTCCGATAGAAATCCCGGATTCTGTCTCAGACGAGGCTGCATTTCGTCGCTATCTTTCTGTAAGACGTGGTGCTACTATTACAACTCGTCCTCTTTTGCCATTTGCCGAATCAAAGGTGAATTTCTAAACTGGAAGCTATTAGCCCTGATTATATTTATTTAATTCATAGAGTTATTCTTCGGTAGGAGAAGGGGGACCTGCACGACTTCCTCCAGCAATGACGGGGGGAAGAAGTTCGACAAATTCTAATGCTCATGCAAGATTGGACACAAATAGAAAAACTTCCTGTCTCTGCTTTGCCATTGTTTCCCTCGCATTATTATCCGCGTCCGCAGTGAGCAATCATTTTTTTTCAATTCTTAGGATAAGCACATAAATTTATTGAAAAAATTCGTCGTAAATTACCACCATTTTTTTGTTCCAGTCACAACTCAGATATGTTGTAGCTTATTCTAAAGCTCATGCATATCCTGGCCTGAACTATTTTTTGATATGTTTTTCTATAATTATTGAGGTATGTCTATAAACTAATGAGCATTGTAGCAAGTAGTGTTTGATTACAAACAACAAATATTTTATTTATAGGTTGTTGCTGGAATCGGCTACATCATAGTCTCAAGATTTCCACCTAGTGACCCTCGTATTGATAATATAATTGGGATTTTAATAGCTGGCCTGTTTGTAGTGGCAATTAATAATGTGATAATATCCGCTTTTGCATTTGACGACCATGTCTGTGAAGTTTTAGCGAAACAAACTGGAATGCTTGATGTTGTTGATCAGACACCAAATGAAAATTAACTAGCTTTTTCAGAAATAAAATTGCAATGGATAATTAATACACAACATAAATGAAACACGTGATCTTGAGAATTTACTTGGATTATATGTGCATAGTGTTAAAAATTAGGGATGTATTTACATAATGACTCAGTTATTTAGTGACATTGCAGTACCTGAAGTGGTCAAATTCATACTAAGATTATTTATCACTTACAATATATTTCTTTCATGAACAGATCGTCTCCAAACCATTGGGAGCATGTGTGCGAACAAGTACTGGAAAGGTGATGGATTTGTGAATCAAAAACTGCAAACACGGACGGGACCGGCAAATCCCTTTCCTAGGAGTCATTCCAGTAACGCAGTCCCAACCACAACCACATCTTTACTACCCAAGGGACAAATTATGCCAGGACAGAATGTGGCAAAAACGACAGATGATCTCCCACCAGCAATAATACCCGGAGATGAGGACAGCAATTCTTCTACTGCCGACGAGTGGGGAAATGAGTTTGATGACATGTTGTGTGTTTTGTCTACTCAAGTAAGTCTCCAAGTTTTGATGTGTGGATCAGGAAAATAATTAAAACAAAATGTACTTAGGATGCAGAAAAAGCTGAAGGACTTCAAAGACATGGAGTCCAAAGTCCTTTACGGCAACGGCACCCCTCGCCGCCCACATCCACAAACGGTAGTAAGTTCCCAAGAATGAATTCCGATGAAGAAATCCAGTCTACAAATATTCATGCGAGGAGAGCAAAACTGGCAGAACTTGAAACGGGTTCTGGAACACTTACCAACAACGATGTCCTTGGTCTATCAAAAGAAGAAATGAAAAAGGCAACTGACAAAATTACCTCACTAGAAACAGACAATACGAATTTCAAGTCGGAAATTAGCAAATTGAGAGGAGAAGTGTCGAATTTACGTAGAGTTAATGACAAATTAAACAAAGAGCAACAGGCGGATGTTCAAGCGAGGTAACGATTATATTATTTCACGAGTTTAATTATTCATAGACGTGCTAGAGTCTGTTAATGCATGGAATACATGAAACATTTTTACAGGCTTCGCCTCCGCAAAGAGAACACCAAGGAGTTGGAAGAAGCAAAGGCAAAAGTTATCAAGATACAAAATGAAATGGAAATATTGAGAGCAGATATCATGAAATACAAATGGAACTCGTCGGCTGGTGGAATGAAAAAGAAAAGTATGGACATTTCTCTCATTTCTACTTCTAATTCTTCAGATATGGATATTTCATCGGTAATTCACACACCGCCACAACTTTCTCAAACTCGACAAGCGTCAACTTCCAGGTAGGATTCTTGCAAATAGATAAGAATATACTAATTTTTTTAAAACTAAATAATTAACAAGTAATTCAATTTCAGGAAATCTACACCTGTAGAATTAACCGTGACCGAAAAACCACAAGCCTCTCCACAAAAAGTTCATTGTCATGTTCAAACGGAGGAGTCAATTACTAACTATTTCTTCTAAATCATCATCTCTTCCTCCATTAACTGTAACTGATCCAAATCCATCGCAGGCCAGCATCCGGGCACTGTCCCCGATCCCAAGCTCTGTTGAAACAAGGGAAAAGATATTTCAAAAGCTAGATCAAATCGTTGAGCTTCAATACCAACTGATTCTGCCGACTTTGGGCCAAGTAGTTAAAAACAGCCCCAACCGAAATTATGCGGAGACTTGTACGAAATGTTGAGCTCAAATCTGCCTTCCCTGGAGTAGTTGATACAATGTTCCAGTGGGGTATGGATCAAGAGAGGAAAAATGCCAGAGCTACAGCAGGATTTAAAGGTTTACTAATTAATCTTGATGACGAAATTCGACAATTTGAAATGTGATGACAAACGCTTGAATATTTGATAATCATTATAGAACCCAGGCCACCAACTTTGCCCTCGCGGTTCACATCTGGAACAGAATATTATGTCATTAAAAATGGAATTTCTACAAGTTTCAAATACGGTGGAATCTGGGGAGCTCTTTCAGAAGTTCGTGGCTGGCTGGAAAAGATACTTAAAAGTTTGCAAGGGTCAAACCGCTTTCGCCTTTATGAATATAATACCCTCACAAACTTTTGGAGATTGTTGTTTTGGGGAAATGAGTTTTGGAGGGGTCTGTTATCAGAGGAGGAAAATGAGGCAACTGTCCTACAGAATAAAAGTCGATGGGTAAAGGAATTACTGGGTTGGACCGGACTGGTTCTTAAATCGGATTGGAGAGATTATTTTGCTCTGGTAAGTCTTTTAGCTACTCAAAAAACTATTACGAGTTTTTTTACTTTTATAATTCTTGTAGGACCTAGAAATAGAGGTTCGAAAATTAACTCTCGGAATTTTGGAGAATATCGTAACATCCGGATATTTTGAACAAGAAAATCATAGGTGCGTTCAATATCAATTCAGCTTTATTGTTTTAATAGCATTTATTTGAGTATGTCTGTTGCTTATAGGTATGAAATCCTGTACCGAATATATGAAGGACGTCCTAATTCACGATGCATTCCGAAATATTTCAAATATTCAACATGCCCTGAGAATTGTTAACTGGTCCATATCAGATTTAACGATTTTCAAGCATCTATGTTACAAAACAAATGAAAGTGAGTATTTGTAATTCTAACTTTTCTATTATTCCTATGACCATACTGTTGGATGCAATATGCTGATAGTTCCTTTCTAAATTACAGCCAATACCTGTTTGGCCCGATTGATTGGAGAAAATGTCCTCAAAGTTTGTCGAGAGGCCGGACCAATTCCAATTGACTCTGTGTCTGTGGCTCGTCTCTTCCTGGATTATGCTAACCTCTTGGAAACGCTAATGAGTGAAAAGCCTCCGTCATATCACCAGAGCCAATACGCAAGACAGTCTATCACTGATGTAGATTCCCCACCGCCAGTCCAATTGCAAAACTCCGAGGAAATTTTGGCAGACTCATCCTTTTCTGAAGACCTCATGGCTGCATCACAATTTGCATGCCCTATAAAGTACAATAATGCCCAACCAATGGACATAGATTTAGATGAGGAGGAAGAACCATTAGAAAGTTTAGCTTGTTGCTGGCTCGACCCTGTCAAGTACGAAGATCCATTTGGAAGATTGAAGTTGTGCCAGTGCCGAAAAGTTTTGATGGGGACTGCCATTCATTTGCTCAAAATAATATTTAATTTTTGGTGTAAGTTATCATTTTAGAGAAGCATAAAGAGAATAACATGTGCTAATCCATTGATTAATTATTATAAACAGCACAAAAATATTTGGACTATGAAAGGCAAATGGAAAACCAAGATGTTGCTGAGCAAGAGGAACTTGCCGTATTGGAATTTATTGCTTCCGCGTCTCCACAAAACTTTGAAACGCATCCAATAGTTGAATCTGAATCTTTTCGACTAAAGCAACATGGAGACCGAGACCGATTGGAGTACTTGCGAAAAAAATTAGAGGCCAAGAAAAAATTGATTCTAATTGGACAAGGACTAACCTATCCAGAATGGAACGGGGATGATTGTATACGTGAAAAGAAAAAGTTACCTGTCACCAGCAAACATGATCCAGAGGCAGACGCATTCTTACCCCCATGTGTTATGGAATACAAACGAGGAGTCGACATTTTTGACCAGGCCCTATCCAAGGGCGTCATCCTCATGAATTTTATTCATAATAAGGTTGACAATTTGGCTGCAATGTTAGGAACTGATGCCTACAAAACTTATATGATGTTGAAAGCCTTACTTAGACTGCACATGGATAGGATTCATTTCACAAGGATTGAACGTAAGGAAAAAATTAAAGATAATACAAAATTTAAGATTCAAATTTAATTCGAAATTATGCATTCTTTTTTGTAGGAGATCTTCTAACTGCAATGACTCCCGAGTGCGAAGAGGATCATTTGGGAGCCGCACTGACTCATGCTGGTCATGAGGAACCTCAAAATTTCAAGCCAGCTTCAGTAACTAACCCATCAGTAGACTATCCCATCCCACTAACCCCACTGGACAATAATGCTGCTCTCCAAGGAGAATGGGGAGAATTGGCCATCCAGTCAGAGAAGGACATGACAGACTTGTGGGATGTATTTGGAAAAGCGACTGGTGAAAAATCGGAACTATTAGAAATGGATGAGAGAGGCTACGAAGAAGTAAACTTTATTAAAGAGAGTGGTCCTTACACTTATCGGCCGATTAGGCAGAAACTGGAACGGAAATCAAAGTAGTAACGAAAATACTTGGGTTTTTTTTAATTTCTTAATTTGTCACTGCCATTGTACCTGATTGAGGCATACAAGTATGCAACACGCTTTTTGAGTTTTATGAAACTTTGTATTCAACCTTGTTTTTTTATTTATTTTAAATATTTGATATAATATGAACTGTGATACCACAACCGATGGCCATAACAGTAATAATTACTAATTATTAGAGAATTTGTACATAACAATTTAATTATAAGACTTATCCATTGACTAGATATTTTACATGAAAGAGTTTTAAACTCAAAAGTTGTAATAAGTATGTTATCCTGTTTAGTCCTCAGGTGGCAGTGGAAGTACTATTTCAAGTTTTACGATTGGAGGTATACAAGCCGTTCCGCTTTCATTGTTGTAGGACTGATTGTTCGTTGAGATTTTTTAAGTTTTGGACTAATTCAACATCCCTACTTGAGCTGAATTTTTACTTTTATGATCTACCTGAAATATTTTTATACTTTGATCTAATACATATATCTGCGTAAAATAAAAAAAATAATCATTGAACTGAATACAGTACATCTTTAGTATGTATCTATGAGATTAACTTGTCGTTGCTTCTTTTAGTCTCAATTTTCCTCCAATCCCACATCTTTCTTAATTAGTTAAAGGTGTCATTCATGATTATGATAGTCATCTACCCAACTCATTGACTGTCTCAAATTTCTTTAAAAAATGCAATTATATCAATTCAACCCGACAAGCATCGACACAAGACCCACTCCTTCTGTCAATCCAGTTACCTGTCGCAGACCAGGTCATCCCGATAATCATCTTGGTTACAGACTTGCAACCCCGAATTGCATGCTTACTCACATTCCCCACTAACTAACTAAAAAGTCAACTAACAAGACATTTCTGAAATTAAGGTAGGGCCAGAAAAACAACAACCCTAGAAATTTTTGTACCTTGTTTTCTTTCATTTCTAGTTTTTCCTCGTTAAAACTTTTTCAGGTATACGAATAAATTTCCAGAGTGGACTGGTTTTTTTCAAGTTTTTTCATCTTGCTGTTGGTTTATTAAGAAAAATGTGATGTTGTCCTTGTCAGCTAACTGACTTATTAACCAGCTCAGGCCAGGGTTTTAGAGAGAGAAAGGTTACAAAAGATGGATGGGACATGGACATGGGCGACATGACATTGTACAAGATTTTTAGTGCAGGGTGACCAAAGTTTGCTAAGGAGCTGAGATTTGGTCATCATGGAACTATTCACCCTGCACAAGTTGCATTATTAGATTTAAGTAGACAAGGGATTGTTAAACTGAGTCTTTGTTTTGTCTCTCACTACTTAATGTCCAATTGTCCAGGAATTTATTTGAATGCATCTTCCACACCAGTGTGTCTTGACGATACCTCACCCTACCTTGGGACTTTTCTTGTCGTGTTATTTATTTTATAGGAAATGCTGTCGTTTTCAAGAGGATACATTTTTCAGGTAAAACGAAGAGGTTCTAAATTTTAAGGTTGTTGGTTTCAAGAAATGTGTGAGGTGACCGTGTAAAATGTGAGGCAAGGAAATAAAATGAAATTATAGTTTTACTAGGATTCTAAAGAGTGGAATGTAAAACATGGGAGTTGGAATTTTGTCTTGTAAAATAATGTTGAAACTGTTGTCTTTTCCAGAGACACTACGGCAAAAGTCCGGAAGTTTGTTGAATGATTTTTTATATTCAAACGACAATTTTATCCCAACTACATACGAACCAGTTTAAGTGTGGGTAGCTTCCTCTTTGTCGCCTGAGCAGAATTTTTAATTACTTTACCTGGACTTGACTTGCCAGAGTAGGCTTGGAACCTTGATCCCGTTTAATGGAGCCTGGAAGTCTATCACTGTTCTACAACATAAATTATGGGCAAGCTTAAAAGTTGTTGCATAACATTAAGGATGCAGACAGGGCTGGAATTGATATTGAACCAGCGAAGCTGTAAACTTTTTTGTAAATTGATACCGGAAATGGAGTGGTTTGACTGGGACACAAGTGCAATTTATATGTCGGTAGAAACTTCATGGCAAACATTGTGTTTGAAACGGAACCAGCATATTTTATCCAGGGTGCGAGTTTCTTATTTTAAAAAAGAATGCATGCCTTATGTTGTATTCCACGTTTTGGTACAATGGCTAGACTTGGGTTATCAATTAGTGTTAAGCGTTGGATAAAATAGTAGCGAAGGCCCACGCCTGCATTATCTAAATTGTCGTTAATTAACGCTAATCTAGTAATGAGGGCGGAAGGAAGTCGACCTGGTTTGGGAGTGATGGGAGTGGTAAATAACTTATTATTTTGTACAAAGTAAAGAAAGTGCTGTTTTGATAATAAATGTAAAAAATGACCCTGTCCCCACGACTAAGAGTCATTTTTACTGTCATGAATGTCTGACAGGTCGTCAACATATTTGCAAAGTTGTCAATCACTCAATAAATCGATCAAAGATTAGGTACCTTGGAGGTGATGAATGATTGGAATAAGTAATATTGATAAAATCAGATCACTCTAAATTTTAGCACATGTCAACTTCACATTTAATTGTGGCTCAATTTGTCACACGAAATGGTAAAGCTTTCAATACATTTATTGATTTGAAACAATGGATTGTTATACATTTTGTAAATAGAGAAAACCAGATTGCATCAAATATTGCTTCCATAATGTGTAATAACCAAATCTCAAGATCTGTATTGCTTAGTTAATAATGATGATGGTAGTGATCATAATACGCAAAAGTACACAGATATCCATAAGCCGGTTTTGATAGGATCTTATCAAATCGCATCTTTTTTTCGCCTGTCTTGGCAGTCACTTTATCCTCTAAATTAAATCACATTTAAATAATTGGACAAGGATATCGTATTATCGTATTTTACCCCTGGTGTACATTAACAGTCTTACTTTATGAGTTTGTCCACTACTCCAAAGTAAAGTTATGAGTGACGTTAAAACATAAAACAATGGGCAAAGGAAGAGTTGATGAGATTTAGTGAATAAATGTCATTTCGACTAAAGTCTCACATTCCCGAGATGATTTAATGAGTTGACAGTTTTCTGTTAAAGTATGAAAAGGTTGCTAATTTTTTGCAAAAAGTAACAAAACTCGGGATGATTTCATAAAATTATAAGTAGTCAGTGTCGTAAATTGCTGCAATCTGACCAGCCGGATCGGTTTCATTCACGAGTTTATAGCTTTTAAGCATTTATCTTATCTTAAACAATTAGACGGTTTTATTACCCTCACACTCAGCCACTGAGTCGCAGCTAGTTTAGTTGATCTTGATCTAAAAAAGAATCGGATTTTTATGTTTTTGTTGATGCAGAAACAAACATCAAATCACAAAACAAACAAGTCACTTCACTTAACTACACTGCATTTAATTGCTCTGATTCACTTACCAAATTGTATGCACTCCTCTTTATCTTGCATACACAAGCTTGATTAAGGATAAGATGTATACTCAAACATTTACACTTACCGTACCTAAAGTTAGGTTTTAAACTCGTCTACATATTTAACACGACAGGAAAAGATAAGATACATTGCAGCATCGGTTTAAGATTAACATCAACAAGAAAACAAACCCGTACTTTTACGAGTGGGTTGGGTACAAGTGGCTAGGACCATGTCCAGCCTGAATTTGAATTAAAATGTGGATGAAAGGAAGATAATGGAGAGTAACAGATTTAAATTAATTATAATTGTTATTCAGAAAGCGTTCCAGGATTCATTCATGAAAATTGATTCTCATCGGGTCCAGTTTACAAGTGTTACTTGATTATTTTGAAGATATTCAAGTATTATAGATTCAGTATACTCAATAGATGCAAAATCTGAAGTAAATCTGCTCTATTTTCTCATTTATTAGAGCATTTTACACCTGAAATCAAAATCTCTCCTTGCCTCACTAGTTTCTCTCAAGTAATTCTTGGCTAAAAGTCTGGCCTTTTCAGGAACAATTGGGCAATTACCAATAACCATCCCATCGGCGAGGCGAACCAAATTAAATTACACTTGATTATTACATGTACACAGCTACATACATGCTCATACCAAACTTTGGTAAGCAAAGTTAACCCTGTGCAAGCCAACTAAACGTTAATAACCAACTACCAACCAGATCCATTTATGTTGGGGTCGGTGTGTAGGTTAATTTTACGTCAAATCATTGGTTGTGGTTAAATTTTTGAAGCAGGGCATCACCCACACCACAAACTTTTTAAGGAACCATTCATTCCCATTAGTATCACACGTACGACCAAATAAGAGTAAAAAGTGGATCACAGAAAATCTCTCTGAGATCTGTATCAAATCAGAGATAAAGAAAAGATAAGACAATGCTGGATCAAGAATCGAGACCAAGTCCACGCCCACAGCAAAACCACAACCAAATAAGACGAGTGGATGAAATTGTGTGTAATAATATTTTATTGGGAAAGAAGACCAATATTAAAACAGAGAACTGAGCATTAAAAGTTTTTAAATATTGGAGGAAATGCCTAATTTAATCCGGACCGGAATTGGGACATGATTATGAAGTTACATGGCCTGAAGATGTGCCTTAATTTGGGATGATCCCTTAAGAAAGTAACTGTTAACCTGGCCTGGCATTAGGTAGTAATAGGGTGAGCAAGTAATAAAATAAATTATAATAATGGCCCAAAGGTTGAGTTTAGTGTAAGGAGAAAGGACAGGATGTAAATGATTTTAAGGGAAAATAATATTTGGAAGGTGTGACTTTGACTTAAGTAACGAGCTTCACATTATTTTGGGTCTGACTTTAAGATGTAGTTGGTGAGGTGGGATGGGATGAGGTCATTAATAATTACTAATTTCCTCCCACTCACCAACAATACGAAAAATTGAACACAGTTTACAGAACTTAATGATTTGTTCAAGAAAATCTGTATTTTAACAGAAACTCTGTAGTTTAAATAAAACCGATTGGAATAAGAATTGCACAACTTTTGTATTATTAAGTGGTTAGATTTTGGGTTGGTTAGATTAGAACTGCATTTTGTTTTGAAATTCTATACTGTCAATATTATCATAGACGTGATTGTCATCGGAATAATCATAATTTTGATCGAAACATACAAGCTANCAACTTTTGTATTATTAAGTGGTTAGATTTTGGGTTGGTTAGATTAGAACTGCATTTTGTTTTGAAATTCTATACTGTCAATATTATCATAGACGTGATTGTCATCGGAATAATCATAATTTTGATCGAAACATACAAGCTAAAGATCAATCGTACAAAAATCTGGAATTCTTCCAATCCGAATCATATAGTTATCGGTTGAGATGAAGTTTGTTCTACTTTTTTCCAGCCATTTCTTCGGTCCCAATATGTTCCTTTGGGTAGCTCAAGTATCTGAAACAGTGAAAGGTAAAATAAAAGGTAATTGTACAGGTAAGAAGGTTGAATTGAACCAGATTCAAAAATTTTGCTTTGGTTGCTTCAGGCATCTATCCAATCCAATCATGTTACGTTATCCTATTGATTATTGGCGATTATGATTATTGGAGGTGTGTTTCTTTTTTCGTTTATAAGAAAGCAAAGTGTTTATTATTAAAGGAGTTACATGCACATTGCACTAAATGCATGGTTATTTCATGGATTCTCATTTCCAGCCGGGTTTCTGGCAGAGACTTGCTTTCCTGACGATTACAATTAGCTTTATTTCTGGATGGTGCATGTTCTTGGATTCGTGTTAAATTTTGGGTGCACACATCTGTCTAATTTTAGAGCAGATTCCTTAAATAACCCATTCGATTCTGAAATTCCATCTTTTTAAGAGCTTGATTTAACGACTACCTTCGCCTAACTGTTATCTCAAGCCCAAACCATTTTGAGATTCCAGAATTTTAAGACTTTTTTTTCAGAATTACTGGCTCGGAATTTTATTTCTGATTTTTCAATCCCGATTTTTACTTGGATCAATTATTCTCTCTGCAAAAATAATCCGGTAAAAAACTGGTTCCGTCAACGAGTAATTATTGATTGGAAATCATCCTTGTTTCATCATTCATCCCTTGTAATTGTTTCAAGAGTTCATCTCTCCAACA